>JAFVLL020000107.1:0-19976 GCA_021397915.2 Tor tambroides
TGATTTTTTTATTTGAAAAGCAGGACAAAACAGTAAAAAGCACATTTTGGCAATTTAATTTATGCAATGGTGAAAAAAATGGCAAAATAGGCCTATGGGGAAAAAAATGCAAAAAACCGTGTTCGGTATTCGGCCTTCGGCCCAGTGTTTCATTTTGTTAGGCTTCGGCTTCGGCCAAGAATTTTCATTTCGGTGCATCCCTACTTTTTACAGTCATTTTACAGTTTAATATGGTACTATAGACATTGCCCTACCCCGCTCATATGGTATTAATTTTATTTGTGCAGGTCTTAAAAAAGGTCTTAAAAAGTCTTAAATTTGAGCTTAAAAATCCTGCAGAAACCCTGCATAAAACACATCTTCCTTTTTATAATGAGAAAAATTTCTGTAATGAGAAGGATAGTAAACATTGCTGTTCTGTAGCCATGGTGACCAATCTGTTAGATAAAGACAGACTTTTAACTTTTTCTGACATTAAAATTAGCATTTTTTTTTTTTTGTCGTCAACAGTTAATCTAATAGCAAATGCATTTGTTTTTTTTCCTGCTAATATGTTTTTTTTTTTTTTTTTTCCTAGCAAGTAGGTATTTGTCAGTTCTAAAGGTATTATTTTCATTGACCTTATTTACATGCACATAATTTCCAATTAAAGTATATTGTTGTCAAGCTTTCATTCAGAAAGAGGTTAACATAGTCTAAAGCTATTGGAATTAAAGGTTTTAATTCTTTGTTATGCTTTATGCTGTATTTGAGTGATTCTGAACTCAATCATTTAATATATATATATATATATATATATATATATATATATATATGTATCACTGTCTGGTTTGGACGTGAATATTCTGAATAAACTGTTTATTTGACCAAAAATTTCAGTTAATATAAGCATGTTGGAGCAAAAATGTATTTTTCAGATTTCTTGTAACCAGAATATTGGCATACCTGGTTATGTTTATGGTTTTGGAATATGAACATCTACATATATTATTTATGGGATCATTGTATGCATGATCATGTAAAACAGTGTTTCTCAATCAGGCAGTCTCAGCAGACTTGTAAGGGTACCTTAAAATTTAAATGAATAATTATTATTTTAAAATAATCTAGCTCAAATCTAAATTTAAATGCTTAAAAAAAACAGTATGTAAATTGAAATCATATTTATTTTCCACCCCTCAATAACCTTTTTATTGGAAAACATACAGGCCTTGGTTAATCCATTTAACATGTCAATATTCACAGTTTGTGCTGATAAAAAAAAGTTTAAACCTTAGCACAATGCATGCAATTTCCCATAAATGTCATATATGTAGATGTTTACATCACAAAAGTATACAGCTGCCAGTTCTTTGGTAAAATGTGAATAGGAACATTGCGATGGTGGTGTTTATTGTCAGCCGTAAGGCCAGAGCTACAGGCCTGAGTCCTTCAGCGCAGTGCTAACTCATTGACCTGAGCGTATGCGCTTGGGCCTGAGGGAGCAGGAAAGCCTGAGTGCAGTGTTTACACGGGAATAATGATTAACATACGTTCTCCTCTCTGTCTCAGGTAAACGTGGTGTGCTGAAGCGGCCTTGGTCTGAGGCAGAGCGGGCAGCTGTTGAGTCCCACCTGGTGCAAAACATCATGGAGCTGCGAGTGCCGGCTAAAGCGGACTGTGAGCGCTGCTTGGAGCTCTGCCCCCTGCTGGTCACCAACCACCGGGACTGGAGGGCAGTGAAATTCTACTGCCACAACCGTATACAACTGCTCAAGAAAACCCAGCAGAGACAGGGTCCACCCGCCCTGTCCGTCTGCTGAGGCTGTGAATCAGCACGCTGCTCGGAAGGGTCATCCAATAACAGCAGATGTGTAAGGGAGGGAAAATACTGACATGGTACAGTCACAGTAAACACCGTACAAATGCTTTAATTAATATGATGTTGTGTGCGATTTGTGTAAAACGGAAAATGGTCTTCCACTCTGGGAAGCAGACAGAAATGCACACTTGTTGTGTACTTTTCCAACTATGATGAAAGAACACCAATTTTTTCTGTCTGCAGATGACCAGTAAGTTTTTCTGTTGCTGGCTTAAAAGTAGATGACCATTTTTGACCAGCTGTAAGTCTGAATGGCTTTGCTCTCCCTTTGGCCGTGCCTCCATCTCTCCAATGACAGAGAAACAGGCAGACTCAGCAACTTGTGCCTTGATGGGAGTCAAACCTCAATTTCATTCACATTTGTGAACATTTAACTATTTCATAATTTTTCATGAAATGACGGAATATGCATAAGAAATGGGATTTAAAAAAAGAAAGTCATCCAAGCCCATTTTTGCCTACCATCTTTGCTCATTAAAAATGTTTTGAAGTCCCTTTGAAAACCAACCTGAATTGAAACATTTCATTTAAAGTTTCTTTTTTTATTAATAAATCCCATAAATCCTACTTTTGTTCCTACCATTTTAAGCCTTATGTGATTTTAATTAAATAGTTCTGTCCTCATTTACAGTATTCATGTTGTCAAACCAGTATGACTTTTCTTGTGGAGTAGAACACTCAGTAGAAATCTGAATGATTTTTGAATGCACTTGTCTTTTGCAATTCCAAATGCAAATAAAAATATCATATGGCATCATTTATGGCACATATGGCATTTTTTGATGTTTATGCATTATTAATCGTAATTACATGAACAAAAATCACCAGAACAGTCTTCAGAATTCCTACTTTTGTGTTCCATGGAAGAAAGTCATACAGGTTTGAAAGAACATGAGGGAGGATTTATTATTATTACATTGAAGTTAGCTGTTTGGTACTGTAGCTTGTTCAGCATTGAAAAATAAGCATCTATCTGTCCTGTACTGTAGAAATGGACATGAATGAGTGAGCAGATGAGTTTAGTTCACTTGTTTGCATTGTATTCATCCATCAAATCCATATCGAAATTTAAACTGTGTATTGGAAACACGTGATAACCACACGTAACACCTCAGTTTATACTTTTTCTATATCTATCTACTTTGCTGTTTTGTTATCCTTTGTTCTTTCAAACTTTGCATTGTATATATGAACACACACACACACACATATATTGTCGTTACTGTTAACCGTGGTATTGTTATTACTATTAAATCTTACTGTGGTAAGTGTTTTTTTCCATTTCCACTTCATGTACATACTGAATGTAAATATTTGCAGAAAAAAAAGAGCACGATGTAAATATACCGTAGGCAAGACAAGCTTGTTTTTGTGTTGTCTGTGTTTTTTAAGTTGTCTGAAAGGATAATAATAATAAAATAAATTAGTTTGTAATTCTAGACTTGGTCTTATTTGTGCTGCTCTTATAGAAAATGCAGAATAACAGCAAAAATCCTTACAATTCTGTCCAAAGATTTCAATGTAGTGATGTTCTGTGTTGCATAAATTTTAAGTAATCTAATTTAATTTGGTATTGTTCATTACATTTTAAATGGAGCAATTTTTATGTAAGCGTAGTACATAATCTTTTTCCCTTATTGATCACTGTGTCTTTGCACTCTGAACTGACAGGTTTGATTGGATAGTGAGTGGCACACAGTTATTTGTTTTGCTCCAGTCAAAGAAGTTTGTTTGCATTAAATGTTGGTGGAAATCAATCTCCTGCTGTCTCTAGTAGTTGGTCCAATATCATTTAAAAAGAGTGGATTTATTATTTTTTGTTTCATTTTTTTTTTTTCAGAGTATTACTGCTTTCCTGACCTTCTTTTAAAGGAACAGTTCACTCAAAAATGAAAATTTGCTTAACATTTACTCACTCTTGGACCATCACTTCTGACCAAAATACCATGATCCATAATAATGCTTCCACCATTGTTTAGGACTTATTTAACTGTTTTCGCTTGTAAACGGTGCTTAATCTGTGCATATCTCTCTCCTCATTCAGTTTTTACTGGAGAAAGCAATATTATGGATGGATGACTCATTTTAGATGGAAGCAATGGTGTGTTAAAAGTTAAAAACCTCTCATTGATGGATTTATTACAGTCTTTTTGCTTCAAAAAACTGATGAACTGGATGTTTGTAATGGCGAATGTTACTTTTTATTTCAATGACTTGAGGACATATACAACAAGATAATCCTTCCATCATTAAAAATATTTTTTGGTGCACCCAACAGGTCAAGTCAACGCAAACCAAATAAACCGATGCAGTAATAATTCAATAATATAGCAGCAGAGGGTCAAACTAAATGGCTGGTGTATTGTGATGCAGTGCTTTTGTGCATAAATATAATTTAAGCTTTCAAGCTGATGATTGTTCCCATTTTCATTTTACACTATATTATAGTGTAATATTAGGTGATCTACAGAGAATGATTTTACACCAACCTTTACAGATCAAACACGATTACAATCATCAAGATCACAAATAATAAATAAGATATAAGATAAATCATAATGGCTAAAATTGTGACATTCAGTATTATAAGAACAGAACTAAGAAAAAGAACCTTTAGCTTTTGCATGTGGAACAGGAACTGCATGGAAAAAAAAAAAAAAATCACAAGAAGGTTAAACTGAAAATTAGAAGTCAAAATGGTCATGTTTTGTCCACAAAATACACCAGATGCAATTATAAAGGTATTTAAATTAGTGAAAATACATAAATATGTGCCTTTAAAATGACTTCATAATAATGTTAGGAAAAAATAAACTTGCTGGTTTAGTGTCATCATAGTGGCGTCACATCTATGGATGATCTCAGATTATTAAAAACCTCCAGAAACACATTGACTGTCATCAGGTATTGAACCTTAACATGGTTGATTTTAATATTCAGCTTGCCTCATGGTGAACTTTTTAGTTAATTGGAATAATGAACAGGTTTCATTTGGACATTCAAATGTTCTTGTTTTTATTCTTTTGCCAAAGTCTTTTTCATACAGTTCTGAATCAGAACACTTATTTAAACTGATGGGACTTTAAATGAATGGAGGCTGTTTTTATGAATTTCTCTCACAGATTTTAACATCATGAAGGTTCATTCCTGGTGTGATGAGGTTTGAGCAGGAGAACTTGTGTTTAGGGAAGCATTCTCTGTTTGCTGTTCGGGTGTATATGACTCAGATCCAGAACTGCTAAAGGTCACTGAAGCCACAGGCCGACTGTCCTCTAATGCACCTTGACTATCAAAGTCCTCCTCAGAATGAACAACAGGAACTTCATTCTCCACATCAGCCTGTTCTTCCAAACCTTTCAAAGATGCTTCTGTGTTCAAAGACTGACATCCCCGGCTCGTGAGATCTTCATTATGTTGTTCTGATCCCCTCTCAGGAGGACACACAGGCTTCTCAGAGTCACAACAAGCAAGGGTTTTACACTGTGTGCTCTCTACAGGCTGGATACTTTCTGCTGGATTACTGAATTGTGGAGTTTGTGAGACTGAATATGTGCGGTTGAAATAATCACTCTCTTGGTTCAACTCGACTGCCACGGCTTGACACTCATCTGAGCTGAGTCCGGTGTCTTCTGTCACCTCTTCTCCAGTAACAATCTCCTCATCTCCTGCTGGAAAGAGTTGACACTTTTGTTATTATTTTTTATTTAAAAAGTATAGATATTTTAAATAGACTAATAAAAAATTAAGTCTCTCCCCCTCCATTGTTTTCAGTGAAAGGAGGTGATTTACCTTCAGAAAATGTTTCCAGAAGTTAACCAAAATATTTGCATTTGAAAATGTTTTTTTGTGATTCTGCAATTTTCTGAAATATGGATATGTAACGACAACAATTTTGAGTTATGTATTTGATATTCCTCCGAATGTTACTGGTATGCAGTAAGTAGCTTTGGATGTCTATGAATGTTAGCAGCACACAGATGAATGTTTCTGGGTATATACACTAAAAAAACATTGGTGTAGAAACAATTTTCCATCAGAAATTGCTAGTAAATATCACAAACAATTACAAAGAAACAGCAAGTAGCAATGAATTAAATGTGAAATTTTGAGGTAGAAAAGCTCTGTGTTAGTCTGACAGCAAAAACATGGTGAAATGTGAAAAAAAGTAGAAGAATGTTAATATTAGATCTAACAACTGAATCTGCATTTAGGGAAAGTGCCAGGAGGAGATCCTGTGTGGAGATTAATAGGAACAGTTGACTCGCATGGAGGACATGGCCATCCGTGTTTTTTTTTTGGTTGTTCATTCGATTTGTGTGTAGCTGTATGTATGTACTGATACTACTAATTCGGAGAAAAAAGCTCTTTAAAATTATGGTGTTGAATTTAATGTGGTGACATTTAATAAAAACCTTTAACAATGTGGCACTTTTCTTTCACTTGAATGTAAGAATTTTGTAAAGAATTTTTTTATAATTATATGTGCGAACTTCTCCACTTGTCTTTGCACCTAAGTATTTTCCATATGCAAATTTAGGGTTAGGGTTAGGTCAGGGTCTATGATTATTACAAAATTAATCATAACTATAAATTAAAAAAAACATTTGGATTTGTGCCTGTAATGTTTAAAGAAAGGAAAAGAAAGGAAAGGGAAGTGGTGTGTGGCCAAGTATGGTGACCCATACTCAGAATTTGTCCTCTGCATTTAACCCATCCAAGTGCATGCACACAGTAGTGAACATACACCTGGAGCAGTGGGCAGCCAATGCTGCGGCGCCCGGGGAGCAGTTGGGGATTCGGTGCCTTGCTCAAGGGTCTCACCTCAGTCGTGTTATTGAGGGTGGAGAGAGTGCTGGTTATTCACTCCCCCCACCTACAATCTCTGCCAGACTTGAGACTCGAACCCACGACCTTCGGGTTACAAGTCCGACTCTCTATCCATTAGGCCACGACTGCCCATGAAGTCATGAGACAAGTGCCAATTAGTGTTCACTAGGTAGTAACTTACCCATTGACTCTGGTGTCAAATGGACTGACTGTTCTGTGGTGGACTGGACATGCTGAGAGTCACTCAGGACAATTACGGCTTTCCTTCCTGTAAAAAATTTCAAGTCAATAAATACACAACTATAACAACAAATGAAAGTTATCTTGTCAAGTAACAAGGGTAACAGAGGTAGAATTGGTTTGAAAAGAGTGCAGAAAGGTATAAAAGGCAAAAAAGTACATTGAATATAAAAAACATACTCCCTAGTCCGAGAGACACATTGTAGGTGATGCCTCCAGAGAGGGTGAGAAGAAAGTAGAGAAGAATGAGTGAAAAGCAGAAAAGGGAGAGCAATTGAAAGTCATTTAAAAAAACTGAAATAAGCAAGATAATATATATTATGTTACAAAGAAACACCCATTACACAAATGTAAAGTGTATTAGAGCAAACATTAAAACACCAAACTATCATCAAATAATCAAAATTAAGAAAAAAATAGCAACTGCATAGAATGGACATGATGTTTACCTGGCAGACTCCACAACCCAGACACCTCTAATGTTTTCAACTTTCTTTCAAGTTCTGCAACCCGGTTACCCAAGATCCTGTTTAAATATATGCAAACCAACAGCTACACTATTCAGTATGGAAGGATATTCCCAACAATTTTCAAAAATTGAATTTTCAATTGCATTTTCCATATCTGGACGCATAACTTGTGACATAATCCAAACGCAATTGCAAATCTTGCACTACCGTTTGCATTTTCGCTTTCGCGAACGCACAGTGGCTGCCAAATTTCAAATGAAAAAGAAAAGTCCATGTGCAACTCTATAACTCTATCTGATGATTTATGAGCCTGTCATATTTAAATAGCAATATTAATTACTTTGTCTGCTTTTTCACTCTCTCTGCATTGTGCATGTAACCTGCCAAAACTCAAATGGAATCGCAATTCCTTTTGAAAGTCGTTTGGAATATTCTTCCATAATTCTGTAAAAATAAGAATGCTATGGCTTAACTTGTATCTTGGCAGGATTATTATAATTAACAAAAACTATTAAAAACCCTTTTGTTAATTTAAATAAAGCCATAATAAGATAAAATACAAAAAATAACATTAAAAACTAAAGAAAGATAAATGTTGCCTTGGTAACTAAATTAAATAAGCCGAAGCACTAAAATTACAAGCTAGAAATAAATAAGAACTAAAACTGAAATAATAAAAATATATTAAACCTAAATAGTAACATATAAAGAAATGCACTAATAAAAATAAAATGCACATTTTACAACAAAATTTCTAAAAATGAAACTAAATTTAAAAATGAAAACTGAAAATATAAAAATAAATGCAAATCTAAAATATTAATAAAAACTATAATAGCATATAAATAAACATTCGAAAGTAACACTGTATCTTGGGTGCTTTCCAGCACAGACAATGAGATGACAGTTGTCAGTGATGTAACATACTTGTTGGTTTGCCGTTGATGCTGAATGACCATGTTCTTCTCATGGATGGTCTCCAGCAGAGCAGTGGCCAGCGACTTCAGGTCACTGATGGACTGTGAAGTGACCGGGAGACTGCAGCCATTCTCCTCTGACAGCAACAGCTCTTGTACTGGAAACATATTAGCTGTAACTTAGCTTCTGTGTATTTTTCTTTCAAAGAATTGTAAATTAATTAAAGAAGAATATTGGTAAAGAACGGAATTATTACTGTCTGGATTCTGTAGAAGTCTTGTGTGGTACCTTGTTTAGCAGAGAGGACTCCTGTCAGAGCAGTGCTGTTGGACTTGCCATAGACTTTACAGTTCTTCTTGCTTTCCAAAGCACTCTGAAATAAAACACAATAGCATATGACCAACAATGAACTTGTACATAACTAAAGTGCATAAATATTTTGTGTGCATATAAATTTGGTCGTATGTGTAATAAATACCTTGTACTTCATGACGTTTGATTTGAGGAGGCTGACCTCCTCCTGAAGCTGCATCAACCGCTCATGCAGATATCTTAAAAAAAAGATATTTTGAAGACTTTAATATGATATACAGATAACCCACAAAATGACTAGATAAATAGCACTATTGATAATATTTAGGCACCAACAAAACCATCTGGATATGTTAAAACGGCCATATCAATGCCTGTAATGTCCCCACTAGACCAGCAGAGGTCAGTCTCACCACAAACCTAACCATGTTCCTAGAGTCACATTTGCTTTCGTATAAATATATCCATTAATCACATAAATAATCAAAATGCCATTCTTAACTTCAACTTTCAACTTCAACTTTTATTTATTTATATAGCACATTTTAACGCAATTTTATTGCCCAAAGTGCTTCACAATTTAAAAGAAAACATATACAAAGATTAAAACAATGAATTCTATCATAATTAGTAAAAATAAACCACTTAAAATGAACCAACCCACAGAGGGGGGAAAAAAAAAAAAAAAACCTTTATCAGGTCATTACACATCGGGGTAGTTCCTCTACAAAAGGTCTCTACGAAAGTCTTTCCTCTCCGAAAGCTAATGTAAAAAGATGAGTTTTCAACTGAGACTTAAAAACTTCTAAGGATGGAGCCTGCCGAATATGAAGTGGAAGACTATTCCACAATTTGGGAGCCACGACCATAAATGCTCTATCACCTTTAGATTTTTTTTTGGAACGAGGAACTGCCAGTAACAGTTTATCTGCTGATCTCAGTGTCCTAGCCGATGTATGGTACTCTAAAAGATTGGTGATATAACTTGGGGACATGTTATGAAGTGCTTTAAAAACCATCAATAAAATCTTAAAATCGATCCTGTACTGAACTGGTAGCCAGTGAAGAGAGGATAATACTGGAGTAATATGATCCCTTTTTAAGTCATGTTACTGGGGTCTTCTCCCTATCTGTTACATTGAAAATATACTGCCTGTCATGGAAAACCAATTCTAAAGTTATTTGTTGTCAGCTAGTTGCTAATGCATCATTTATCATTTTATCTTAGTTTAACATTAAGTACTAAAATAATAACTCAAACCATAATAAAAACTATATAGACATATTAAAAAAAGAAAAATGACAAACAACAAAATTACTAAAGCTTTACATTTAAAATCAAAACAGAACATCAACATGTTAACAAAACTATAATAGCATTACATATCTAAAATATCAGTTATTTTGGAATCAGAATGTGATTTATGTGTACTAAAATAATAAATCTCTGCATATATGTTAATTAGTGTGTGTTTGTGTGAGTGTGTACTTGTTTATGCTACATTGTGGGGACCAAATGTCCCCACAAGGATAGTAAAACCTGAAATTTTTGACATTCTAGGGACCGGACTGCGGTCCCCACGACGGAAAAAATGATTAAAAATAGTAAATGATGTTTATCTGAAAGTGTAACCATGCAAACTTTAAGGGTTCTGTAAGGGTTAGGTTTAGGGTTAGGGGATAGAAAATATCGTTTGATCGGTATAAAAGGAATAGAAGTCTATTGAAATTCTCCACAATTCACAGAAACAAACGTGTGTGTGTGTGTGTGTGTGTGTGTTTTTACCTCCTGCTACCGCAGAAGTAGATGCTAAATGTGTAGGTGTGTAGATCCTGAACATGGCAACACTGACCTGTTCTCCATACACAGAGCATCTATATCCAGGATGCGATTCTCGTGGCTACCCAAGATGTGGTTAATTTCCAGGTTTAGTCTGTGAGCTTTCTCCTGATAGACATTGCGCTCTGCTCTCACATCCTGTAATTCATCCGTGGCTGCTTTTAAGCTTTGTTCCAGTGCTTCAGTCTGCAACACCATAGGGTTATGACACAGGACAGATTTTGCTTTTTTACTAAACTATTGTCTCAGTGTTTCGTTTTTCTATGACACCAGTCTACAAACACTGTGAGACATGACACACAGTGATATTCATGAGAACTAAACTGTGTGGAACGCCAAGAGCAATGCACCTGTTCTCGAGCTCTTTCTAACTGCTGAACGAGATCTTCTCTCTCATGGGCTGGAAAGTGACGAGTCCCCACCTCTTCGTCCCCTAGACGCTGCTTTGCGATGGTCATCCTCAGCAGCTGTGGGATGCAGATATACCATAATATATGAACTGTGATCAATGTGTTTGATTACACATTTGACCTTGCAAACATCTGCATGGGACTGAGTCATGCAAAGTCCTCACCTCTGTGCAGAGTGGAACCCATACCTTGTTATCACCCTGCACCTCCGCTAAACGTTGCTTCAGTTCTTTCATCTCCTCGCTCAGCTGTTTGTTCTGTTCTCGTGAGTTTCTCAGTAACTGGGCCAGATTGACCTGTGGCGAGTTAAACACAATGAACAATGAACAAATGATAAGCAGGAGTACTGGGTTGAGTACTTCACAAACTACACATTTGTTAACACACATTTAGATCTCAGATCTGTAGTTTTATACATACATTATATAACAGAGTATAGTTAAGCATATTTAAATAGGTGATAAGCACAGACATACTTGGTTTCTTTTTTCAGGAGGCAGAGAAGGGTCGCCATCCTATTAATGAAAAAAATAATAATTTAAACATACTTTACTATAATAACAATACCTCATACTTCTACGTGAGTGTTCAATTAATTTAGAATAGAAATACATACTATAAGCTCTCTGTACTTTTTCTTGAGCCCTTGGTGGCGTTCACGGAGCTGGTTTGCCATCAGTTTAAACTGATCCCTTTCCTGCTGGCAGGTGTCCAGTTCTTTTGATAAGATCAGCAGTGCCTCCTTCTTACTCTCCAGCTTTCTCTTGCATACCAGGAACTAGGCACACAAAGAAAACAACAGGGTTGTTAATGCTTCAATTCAACGCATTAGTCACCACTGCCAGAAGAGGCAATGATCAAAGTGGGTTCTTGCATTGTTTTTCAGCAAAATCGCCTAAGCTTTTTCCCCCATGGCCTCCGACTCACAAGTCTCGGTTACACTTTATTTTAAGGTGTCCTTGTTACAGTGTAATTAAACATTTAAGTACTGAGTAATATTAAATAACTACATGTACTTACTATATGGTTAGGGTTAGGATTAGGGTTTGGCTTAGGGTTATTTGCATGTAATTATGCATAATTAATTGTTATTATAATAGTAAGCACAGATAACATGTGTAACAATGACACCTTAAAGTGTAACCAACGTCTCTTCCAAGATAATATTAACATTTTTCCCCTGTAAGTGAAAATATTTCTATTGGGACTTTTGCTAAAATGCTGAGAAGTTTCTGCATTTGAGAACTTTTCATAGAAACCAGAAATGTCAATAGAATAAAATAATTACCCATATTGTACTCTTTTAATTTATTTACTCCTTTAATGTATTAATTTTGGTTATTCCAGATGTTCTACGAACTGTGTGTTCTGTATGTTAATAAAACATTAGTTGAAGGCCAAAAATAAGAAATATGATTTCAATTTACATTAATTCTGCATCTTTATTTTAGTGGTTTTAGCCTTTTACTGAAGTTAGATTATGTATTACTTATTATTATTATCAGTACATATTATTATTATTATTATTATTACAGAATTAAGACATCATGCAGCCACCTTGGAAGTTTGTTAAAGGCCACTAATGGCCCCTGTTGAAAACAACTGATATAAAGAACTAAATCATACTTTTAAATTAATATAACCTTTGAAAAGGTCAACCAAACCTTTGAAATTTCTAAATTTGTAAATGCACTTGAGAAGGGGCATTAAAGTTCACAATTTGATCAATATAAGTACATTTATTCAAAAGATTATGTAAACACGCATTCAAAGTCCATAGCAGCCTGTTATTTAGTTGTTATGGGTTTAAAAGTTCCCTAAATGAAAACATACAGAAGACTATTTATATTTCTTTATTATTGATATACTTCTAAATTGTGCACATACATGATAGTTAACGTACTTTGAATGATATGCTGTAATGGTACACCACTGTATTTTAAAATCATTATTTTTTTTTTTAATTATTTCAATTCCAGGTCCAGGCTGAGTTCAGCGCCGTTCATGGGTCTTGACGTAAAAGGATGAAGATTTAAGTTAATCCCTCCGCTAATCATGTGACAGACCTTCTGCATTTTATTTATTATGATGCTAGGCATTTACAGACGTAATAAGAACCGTGTCACCTTTACTAATCAATAAGAACAAGCGGTCTCGAGAAAATGACAACACAACATGGTTACAGTAAAAGAGGATTTCACGTCTCTGTAAATCAGCAAAATTATCTGATCGTATTTAGAAAACCGTGCCCTTAAACTTTACACACGTCATTTGGGTAAATTCATCGAAAACCACCTTAAATGGTTAATTTCAGCATCCTCTGTAGTGCAGTGCTCATAGTATGATTCATAGAGTGCAGAGGAGCGTGAGGCATCAATATGTCTGCGTTTCCTACCTCATTCACCAGACCCTGCCAATCACTTTCGCTTCTTCTGGAAGGATTCATTTTCGGTCCGAGAATATTCTTCTAAAAAAATCTGTCAATTACAAAAACTGTCACGTCGTAAGCATCTATTGCGACGAGGATGTGAGGATTACATGTTTCAGGTTTCATCAACATCTCGTAGGCTACATCATTTCCGGCTGGGATGATGGCCGACCGCAGCGTGTCTCTTTAAACAGGGACGCCGAGTGACAGTGCTACAAAAGCAAAAAAATAATAACAGATGTTTAATGAAGCTTCTTACGTTAAGTTATACGATTATAATAAACCCGTGGTTTTGAATAAAACTATAAATTGTTGTTGCAAGTGAATTTATTTTGCTGCAATAGTCTGTTGTTTACACTGCTGTTGAACGGAATCCCAAACTTACAACGAATTCACTCGATTATAATTACACAATATATCAAATATAATGTATTCTATTGTACTGAAGTGCGATGAACAAATTTATAGAAGTTTTGTTGCTATTATTAAATAAAAAAATTAAACATGCTCTCAGTTTGAAAATAGCATACAAGGTTAGGCAATATTTTAAACGTCCACTAATTTCATATAACACAGCATATGCATAATGTAAATAATAAAACATGCACATATATAGATATATAAAATATATATAGACAGGCCTCTAAATACATTACTTTGAATAGCTTGTGACATTGTGCTTATGCGTCTGGTCTTATTTATCAAACCTAAATGCTCTGTCACAAAGTATGATGTTGCTGACTGGCTGGTAAAGTGATCTTTGTGAACATAAGCAATTTCTCACTGTCAAGGATTAAAGTGTCATCTCAAATGTAAGTTTTAACGTGCTTCTTTCTTGTTATGTCCTGTGTTTATGTTAACAATATGTGGAACAGTGATGTATTGAAGACAATGCTAAACTGGCTAAACCATTTGTCCAGCTGGCTTCCTTGTAAGAAACTAAATATATATATAAAAATAAAAACAAACATGAATGAATAGAAGATGCTGTTTTATTTATTATCAATAATATATTTTCAAATGTACATCCAGTACAATACTCGGCCAGCTACAGTAATAAAGGATCATCTTCTGTTAAAAAAAATTAATGAATAATAATAAAAAAAAAAATTCTAAGGCTTTCATTCATCAAAGGCAATAACACTGAGGGTCTCTACTGAATAATATCACTACTCAGCACCAAAAACATGCTTGCATAAAGTCAAACCAGCTCATTAGGATGAATTAGCTTGAAGCTGACAAGTCCACAGTCTTTTGGATTGAAGCCGGAGCACCTTTGGTGAACCTGATATATCACAAAGAAATGATTTAAAAGGGCCCTGATATAAACAAACAGTCAGGTATTTTCAAGGTCTGAATAAATTAAGCAGCAGAGCATTATTTATTTAAACCTTTATAGAAAATGTTGCATAAATAGCTTTTGCAAGACAGAAGTGTGCACTGGGTTTTGGCCTTTTTGTTGACAAAACATTACATTCATAAATATTAAGGTTACTTGTATTCATATATTGAAGTTTTATTTTAGCACTTGCCCAGATGCAACGAATAACAGCATATGCCTCATTTGCTATAATCCACTGAAATATGTTCAAAAACCTTGGTTTTGCCTTTGAAGCTGGTGGCCAGCACAAAATCACGCTGGTCTGTGGACAGTGCTGTGAATGAGCGTGGCCACTGAACATACACATCCCTGAACTTGATAAATTTCTGGTTTTCCTCATCCCACCTGAAGATCTGGGAGAAAGAATAATCACTGCTCAGAATCAAATAGTGCTGGTCTTTGAACTTGATGGGCTGTAATACTGTGGCGCCACGTGAAGGCAAGCCCTGTACTTCCTCAAAGTGTTTGCCTGTCCACTTCATGACTTTTGAGTCACCGATGTAGCAGGCGAGCGCAAGGTAGGGAACATCATTAATCCTAAAGGCCTTCACGCTGACAATATCGTCCATATTTGCTATCTCATCATGGAGAACAAACTTCTGGGTGCTCTTGTTCCATTGGTAGATAACAGGAACCTGGGAACGGCTCACGAGTATGAGGACAGATTTGCCATCTAAATCAAAGAACTCTGCATCAGTGTCACGGAACCATTCATGAAGGAACTGGTATGGGTAGAAACCAGTTTCATTCCACTTAAACAGAGTTGTCATTCCAGCTTTGGAACTGTCCACAATTAGGAAGAACCAGTCATCTCCAATCTGGAAGACTTCAATGTCATTCGGCTTGGACACGTTAAGCATTTCAACTGCCTGAAACTTGGTGAACTTATTCTGTGCTTGGTCATATTTGTAGACAAGGGAGCCATCGAAGAGTTGGGAGACAATGACAAATGCCTGCTCGTTGATCAGAACAGACCGGCATCCAACAACAGACCGTCCTGAAATATAATATATTAAAAAAAATGAAATCATCATCTATACTCTTTCATTTTTATGACATGACATATGACAAATGATTATGGAGTCAAACCTGTGATGTTATCAAAAGGCCTGAATTTCGTCTCAATATGATCCCATTCCATGATTATGCAGCTGTCTGAATTTGGAACTGCCATCGCAACATATATATCATCTTTGTGGGAGAAGATGTCTGCTGACATTGATTGAGTATTTACTATTTGGTACTGAACAAAATCTGAAGGGAAAATAACCAGACATATGGAAGCACATTCATTCATTGTCGCTACACAAGTGTAAACAAATCATATTTTTTTCTTCACACCTTTTCACTGCATTTATCAGGACACTCAATGCAAAAATTCAACATAATATCTGACATATCTAAGCAACAGAAATTTAGTTACCTGTGGAGACACATTTGCTGTGTTTTTCTGGGACATCCTTTAACAGGACGCCCTTCATGCCAGAGGGACTGGCACAGTAAACATCAGAGATTGTGGCATTGGATCGTTTCAACCACAGCATCAGCCACATGGACTCACAGTCACAATGGAACATGTTCCCTCGTAGATCTCTGTTTATTAGACATGAAATGATCAAAACACTCTAAAAATTCTACAAATAAACAAAATTATATGTGACTGCAATATTATTGTTTCCCAGCTATTTAGCATGAGTGGTTGTCTTGGTAGTGATGATTACATGTGCACATTTGTAAACAGTGAACTGAAAAACTCACAGTTCAATCAAAGAGCGTAGATCAGAAAAAAGACCCCTGGGTAGTGTTTTTAAATTGTTGTTTGCTAGTGATCTGTAAAAACAGAGAGGAAATTAATTAATACAAATGAACAGAAGACTTTACGCAAATGTAATATACAGTACCTACATACATTAGATTTCCATATGATAAATATATTTCCATGTGAAATAAAAACATGAAACCTATTAGAAATTGGAACATTTGGACGTATATGTCAAGTAGCCTATATCCATCCTAAAACCTGTCAATACATGCTATGAAAATAAAATATAAGCAAATATACTATTAAATAATAAAAAAAGTATTTTTTAAATTATTAAAAATATATATAAACATTCAGATTTTTTTGTTTAGAAGTTTCATATATCAGTAAAATATATTGTTGACATATATGGTTGCTGCATATAATACCACATAAACATATCATCATATAGTTGTTATTATTATGTAGGGATTTCATATATGTTATTAACTTATCTCCATCTACCCAGAGAATGTATGTGAAAATTATATATCGCCTTAGAGGTAACATACATGGCAATATGGCAATATATTACATTTAGATTTTTAGGGACATTACAGTGTACCTTATAATACAATTCAAGACAACAGCAATATATCACATTATGTACTGGCCATCTGATATAAAATATTAAACAAAAATATATATTTCTTAATTAAATTATGCCAACCAGAAATCTGTCTAAATAAATACAACCTAGCTTTTGCTCACTGTATGTCATATACTTACAGATGTGTAACATCCCGAAGTCCTCTGAAGGCATATTTGTTTATCTCTTCAATCTTGTTACCTTCAATAAATCTGGTTGGAGAAATAAAATAAGTCAAAATAGCTATTAAAAAAAGTACTTCAGCTAATAACTCTGCAGAGGTATTGATAAAGTGGTCCAGGCATCCAACAAATATGTCAGTAATATATACTGTAAAGAAGTGAACATTTTTATCATTATTTTAAATCAATAATAATACTTACAAATACTCAAGATGAGGAAGCCCTGAGAACGCATCCTCCTTGATTTCAGAAAATGAATTAGAACTAAGGAGACTAAGAAGAGAAAAGATGCCAGAATATGCCAGAAAATTAGAAAACATAAATATGACCAGCATAACAAAGACTGCATGGTATTCTACGTGTCAGTGTTTTATAATGCAGATAAACATGTACATTTATAAAAAAGTGATGCAGCAGTCACTTACAGTAACTGCAGTGAGGGCATGAGCGAGAACATAGCTTCTTTGATTTCTGGGAAACTGCAATTGACAATACTCCTAAAAAAATAAATAGGCTATAATAAATGAATAAATATGACACTAGTTTATTGTTTTGTACCAAACGCTACGATGCACGTTCAGTTTCGAAACATAAAAACAGGCTATATCCCACTATGTCTGATAAAATTATAAACATTTTCGCTAATGAATTGTTAGTCGAACATAATATCACACTTACAGAGAGTTGATGTCGCTCGGTATAGTCCGTGGGATGAGAGACGAACCGACGCAAATGATTGAATCTGTCGTACAAGTGCATCCTGAAGGACATTTGAATATTCGCTTTGATCGGGACAGTTGAAATGAACAAACGAACAGTAAAGTTACCAAAAGACACTTTCGGATGGAAGACAGTTTATCGTTTGTAAGATCCATGGCTTTGAAGCGGAGTCGAAAGCAAACGCTGCCCTGTCCCGCACAGCACAGTGAAATGCAGCATGAAGGACTGACTTCAGAATCAGCAGCAGCACTGATGCAGTCAGTGCTTTAGACTGTCCCATTAGAGGAGGCATCACGAGTCCAAAACAAAAATAAAAAAGCTCAAACTACTAGGCATGTAACTAACAGATCATACCACTGTTTGTTTGTTTGTGTTTGTACTTGCTTTAAGATGCTTTTACAACGTGCTAATTATATTGTTTTATCACACCTCTTTCTGTTTTCCTCTTTGCTGTTAACTGAAATAGGCTAAGTTAAATGTCATGTCAGCAAAATTGTTGTAATTCTTCTTCTGTTTATGTGGAGCGAGTATGAAAATGCACAAATTATCTTGGCAATGGAAACAAGTGTCAAAGTGGAAAATGTGGTAATGACGCAGCAGTTCTTTGAATGAATGGCTTTTGTGTCTTGTGTATCAATAGTCACTGACTAATGTACTTTACATTTACTGTAGGCCTAAATTTACATTAATATGAGCTCAAGCTGTATTTACTTTGTCTATTTCCCTACAGATTAGATGATGCTGCATAAGTTACAACAATTTCTCTGGCAACCAGTAATAAACAATAGGCCTGTATGACTGCAAATAATGGACTCTACAGTATGCATAGCATTAATCATTTAGAAGCAGATCTGATTTCAGCATGTAAGTGCTTTCTGTCTATATGTGACTGGGGGAGGTGCTTAAATTGATGACAGTGAAATAGCCTCCACTCCTAAAATCTGTCATATTTAGGCTACTGAAGTACATATGCATAAGTGGTTTTCAACTGGTTTTCCTGCAGGCCAAACTCCCAATGCATCAACAGAAAACAAATTACCATTACAGACTGCAAATTCATTGGTACCTATTTGCTGCTTTAAAAAAAAAAAAAAGACAAATCAATACAGACCACCTCATCAGAAATGCTCATCAAAAACGCCACGTCATCAGACAATTAAGGAAAGTCAAAAACCAGTCAGCAGTTTAGTCTGTTTTTAAAGTTTAGACTAAACTGCCATTGTGAATATTATTCTAACAGTGTCCATCAGTATGGCACAGAAAGGACTCATAGGTACAGATCCCCCTTTAGCACAGTGTTCTCAAACTCAATTCATAAAGGGCAGTTTCTAGTAATCCTGAAGACCTTGATTAGCTGGATCAAGTGTGTTTGATTAGGGTGGGAGCTAAAGTGTGCAGAGCTGTGGCCCTCCAGGAATCAAGTTTGAGACCTATGCAAGCACATCTTATGCACCAATAAAAAGATTACAATGGATCCATCTCACCCAGCGCGTAAAAGAAGCCTGAAATCACTAACAGCTAAAACATCCAGATTAAAGAACACTTTTCTTTAAACAGCTGTCAGAGTGTTCAATAAACATCTATATTTTAGTATTTGATTTTTATGTAGATTGTACATTCCATTGTTTAATGTATATTGTACTGTACATCTCACCAGTAGTGATGACTTGCATATTGACAAACAATAGCCTAATTCATAGAATTTATTCTATTCTATTTTATTCTGTTATTCAGTTTTCTTCTTCATGCCATACTATTCCATGCCATTCTATAAATAAATAACTGAATAAATAAATAAATATTATCATAAAACGACTTCAGATGATCCATTTTCCCAATGTTTTCCCAGCTCATCGTTGTCCACTCTCTCCAAACACCTCAACAAGAAAATTCCAGAACCGTATCTTCATTGTGGAAGAGAGAGGGCAAAGGCGCGTGCCTGATGACGCAGTCACTCTTTTTGCCGAGTATCATGGGAAAATAACATAGCAGGCTAG
>JAFVLL020000108.1:0-11867 GCA_021397915.2 Tor tambroides
TGTGATGGATTATCAACTAATTATGTACCTTCCCTTGTAGGTGCGTTCAGATGTAGTATATAACGTTTTTATTAACATCAAAGTGCATACAGCACCAAGTTTGACAGTTGAGGCAAATTCTGTAAACACTGCTTTAAAAAAAATAATTTTTATCTCACAATTCTGACTTTTTTCTCAGAATTGCGTGATATAAACTTCCAATTGCGAGTTAAAAAGTCATAATTCTGAGATATAAACTCGCAATTCTGAGAAATAAAGTCAGAATTGCGTGATATAAACTCTCAGTTGCGATACATAAAGTCGTAATTCGGAGCGAGTATATTTCACAATTCTGAGAAAAAAAGTCAGGATAAGGATTTACAGTACTGTAAGGATTTACAGTAACAGCATTAATGACCTCGGGCAACAGCTCTGGAAATATAATAGAGCTATTAAAATGTTGCTCCTGCTCCATACTGTCGCTATAGTGAGGCTACAAGACAAACGCCAGTGAATATTGTTGCGCAGTTTATTTAAATGTCATCTTAACATTTGATTACTTTTATATCTTAGTATCAGTCCGTAATTAATGGAGTCTAAAGTTTGCTGGCGGTGTCAAAACAAAATTTTCAAGTTGAAAAAAAAAAAAAAAAAAAAAAACAGCAGCAGCAGCAGCAAAAAAAACAAACAAACAAACAAAGTTAAACAAGTTAACTAGAGCTCAGCATGGAACTTGTTTTTATTTTTGTATACGAGTCAAAAGGCACAAAATCAGCATATTGAAAAAAACAGAATATTGCTCATTTGCGTTTTTTATATTTACAAGTAAATTTGAAAACAGAGAAACTAGCCGATTAAAACAATTATATTTATAAAAATAACGAAGAATGCCATGCTTATTTTGAAACTATGCTGTAGAGCCACTGCGGGTTGTGATATTTTTTTTTTTTTTTTTTTATCAGTGAATTAAGCGGTTAACACCCACAGTGCCCAAATCTATCATAACTGTCTTTGAAAGGCTTACTTGTAGAAATAAGTTGCTGACTCATTGAGTCGAAAAACTTGCTAAAAGTTAAGAACAGAATTCTTTCCCTAGGTTATCATCTAGAACATGTTTCTTTTTAAGAGTTTAATTCTGATAGACTGCTGGTCAGTGTTTTTTGGAATAAATGGTAGCAAACAACATTAAAGTGCTTTTAACATTATTTTATTGATCTTATTTTATAAGAGTTACATCTTTGTGTGAACAGCTCCCGCAATCTTCTGCATTACAGCTGGTGTTTATTGGTGATGAGACTCTAGTGGTACTGTCTGCACAGAGCGGAAACGACGACAGACAGAAACTTCTGCCAGGCCTCCTGGATATCAGCACTGAAACCAGAGGGGCCAAACTTCATGGCAGCGCACACGGTGATGCAATCAGCCAGAAGCTGTAGAACAAGAGAATTATTAGGTGGCTGTTTTTCCACAAAGATGATTCAACATAATACGAGCACAACAGTTTTCTATATTTACATCACGTAAATATTAGTTTTACTTGCAAAAACCTACCTTGAAGTTGTCGGGATCCACATGCAATTTCTCAGAGTGCATCACACTGAGTGGCGCAAAGGTGGCCTTGATGTTATCCATGTTCTTGATGGCTCTCTCCAGACCTCCCATCACAGTCTTCCCGTGACCTGCTACCTTGGGGTTACCCATGATCGCAGCGGGGCTTGACAGGTTTCCAAAGGTGGCGAAATATCTCTGAGTCCAGGGATACACGATCAGACACCTTAAACAGAATAATAAAGAACAGCATTAAATAAACTGTGTAGTTGAAATAATCTAACAGGGAGAGAATCTTTATAGAATGTGTCTGTAAAGAATGTGATGCAATGATACCTGGCCAGGGCCTGAGGTCCGAGTTCATCTGGATTGAGCTTTCCCCACAGGCCAAGGATGGCACTTCGCTCAGCATCTGACCACTCAACCATGTCTACGTTTTAAGGTGTCCTTATAAGGCACTTGTTTAAGTCCAGTAGGAATCACTAGTAGAAATTCAGAAACCGGAGTACAATTTATTGATGTGTGATGTCTCCGCCCATTACAAGATGCAAAGTCTTATTGGGTAATTTCTCTGAGCAGGTGACGCATACATGTCTGGACATCACTGATCGGACACCGTCCAAAAATAAATTGATTTGTAAGATGTCTTAAACATGAGTAAGCTTTTTTCTGCGTCCAAATTGTTCTTGATCAAATTTATGCACAACGTTAAAAAAAAAAAAAAAACATTGTAAGGACTCATTACAATTAAATGTAGTCATTTTGTGAAAACGCAAAATGAAAAATGAAATACTAAAGCACCGTTACAAATAGGTATTTTGATAACAGTATATGGCCAGACAAATGCAATTATATTACAAGCGTTTTCAGTTAATGATGATTTTCAAATAAACTTTATTACTCGAAATAAACTTCATGTCATCTTGTCATGTCGTCTTTTCCGAGAGTTCAGTCACCATTTATTAACGTTTTGAAGCAAAAAAAAAGAAAAAAAAAAAGATAAATAATAATAAAAAATCATAAATACTAGCCTACACAAGTGGGTTCAGTTCATTTTAACATTGTGTTAATTCTGATTCATTAGTTTAAAATGGTGATTAAGTGAGAATAAAAACTATTTTATTTTCATTGGCTACTTAAACGCCTGAAGGATGTGAAAAGAAAATCGTTATTTCAATTAAAAAAGAAGAACCAAATTGGCACGTTTTTGATTGGACAACACACATTGGGGATCAGCAGTAAAGCGTTTAAGGGGTGTGGTTTGGACCGATTTGACGGGTGTGCCCTTCCTTAGTTTTATATAAAAAGTGGGACAAAATCCTGTTTTCGCCAAAATCTTTTTCTGAAGACAATCTAACTTGAGAAAAAGAAGACGCAGCAATGAGTCTTTCTGATAAGGACAAGTCTATTGTGAAGGCCTTATGGGCTAAGATCAGCTCCAGAGCCGATGAAATCGGCGCTGAAGCCCTCGGCAGGTAATACTGAATTACTGTCTTCCTATACAGGTCTATGTAGCAACTTGTAAAATAACTTTGCAAAATAATATAAAGAAGTTAATGTTTTGATGTAGTCGAGTACCTTAAAGTATAGCCCAGCTAATGTTTAGATCACCGAAATGATCAGTGTTATTATTTCTTTTCAGAATGCTGACCGTCTATCCTCAGACCAAGACCTACTTCGCTCACTGGGCTGACCTGAGCCCTGGGTCTGCTCCTGTGAAGAAGCATGGCAAGGTTATCATGGGTGCAGTCGGCGAAGCCGTTTCAAAAATAGACGACCTTGTGGGAGGTCTGGCCGCCCTGAGCGAACTTCATGCTTTCAAGCTGCGTGTTGACCCGGCCAACTTCAAGGTACACCTTGACAAAACATACCTAGTGTAATTTAAGACTTCCCATCATGGACCTGGTATTGTCATGGTAATGTGTTTCTGTGTATTACTTTTCTAGATCCTCGCACACAATGTCATCGTGGTCATAGGCATGCTCTTCCCTGGAGACTTCACCCCAGAGGTTCACGTGGCAGTTGACAAGTTTTTTCAGAACTTGGCCCTGGCTCTCGCTGAGAGGTACCGCTAAACTTCCAGTGGGCATTCATAGGCGACACTGTGCGGCACCCCTAACCAACTCAAGTGTGATGTCTGAATAAAATTTCTCAATAAAAGGCACAGAATTAAATGAGTCATGTCTTATTTTTTATCTATTTGAATCGATCATAAAGGTTTCGAAAACCTTTTGTCATGATAAACTGAAAGCCTTATATTGGATTCTTACTGAGATATCCTTAAAATAAATAAATAATTTTTACAAACTTTTTTTTTTATTCGAAATGACTCAAAATTAACTTACTTTTACATAAACCCTAAACTCTCGGTTGATATACCTTTTATGGCAGTTATCGGTTCCAAAAATGAAACCGGCCGGGACGGTTGACATGCTCAAAAGAGCGCCGAATTCAGATCTGGCAGAATCCAAGTGTCACTCAGCAGAAGCGCCATAATTATTTGACTTTTTAGTGCATTTTTTTGTGCATGTATGGCCACCTGATTGGTTGTGCAATCATTTTAATCTTACTATTTAATATTTAATTTAAGTTATTTTTTTTGTTGTGGAAAATATTGTTTATTTGATAAAGCCATTTTGCTTCCACATTTGTTGTCTCTTTGCAAATAAACTCACCAAAGCTGCATTTATATGCTAAAAGTACAAGTAATGTTCTTTTAAAATAACCATCATGTGTATGAACTTGAGTCAACACTGTTCATTATTAGTCTAAAAATCGATTTTCAAATGTCAAACCACTGTAAAATCATTGGTTTCAGTAATACTTGCTTTGTCCGAGAGTCTAAGCACATAGTCAGAAAAATGAGAAATATGATTTTTGACGGGTTTCTTTAAGGTTTTGCATCAAAAATATGAAAAAACTCTTGTTTTCAAAAGTCAATTTAAAATACTTAGAAAGGTGCACTTTTATAATCAATTATTTTGCCTCTCTTTTTGATTTTACCTAAAAGTTTCGACATATCTGTAATTTAACTACAATTATAGTACAATTTTTGTAGTAATTTTTAACACCACAGCTTTAAACAAAACATTATCTAAAACTGATCAATTGTGAAAATAAAACTAATTCAAATGAATTCTGTAGGCCTATTATGTAGAATAGACCGAGGATGAATTTAATCTATTAAAAATTAGCTACAGCCGTGAAATCACTATTATACATGAACACCATTCTCCTGAGGTCAAAGTAGACGTTGTCTGTGCACAAATATTAAGAATTTACAAGAAAAAACAAGAGGGATAAATAACAAAAAAAATTAAAAAATAGCGCCTAAATCAACATGTTCTTGCTCATTTTGATATATAAAATCCACATAAGCTTTTTGTCATAGAACTGTCGAAATTTCATTATATAATCAGAGCTGAACAGAGAGGGTTAGCAGTTTCTATAGCTTATTTGACCCACAAAGATTGAACAAAACAGGACAGTGTATATGGCTATATGTATACATTTTCCACAATTGTAAAAGTGCCTTGTAAACGTTGTTTTATAGTTATAGCTACTTAGTCTATGCTTTGCGTGTGTATGTGTGTGTGTGTGTGTGTGTGTGTATACTGTTTTTGTGTGTACTATTTTTCAACATGAGTATATGGTTCATTTATTAACCACTATAAATTTATTTCAATAAAATGGTAAAATAATTTTTTTTAGCGTTACAACTTATAGGTTGTAGCAACAATACTTCAAATTATTTTACACAGTTCAGGGATTTAAAAAAAAATCCCTGGTTGGGTTAATAAATTTCTAACAAGACAAAGGCTACAACAAATTAGCAATTGCCTAGTTCCTGTTTTCAAAAGAAATATGCCCACTGGGGCTCGAGAGATATTTTATTTCTGCGTTATCACGATTTATCACACAATTCAGACAGTGAACACCCTTTTCTCTCTTGAAAGTATCAAAGATGTTTTTGAGCCTGCAGAGAAAATACGTATTAAATTGCTCATTATTGTAAAAATATCTGAAAGATATTTGAAAGATATGTATCTGAAAGATATTTTTCTTTCCTTTCTTTTCTTTTCTTTTCTTTTCTTTTCTTTTTCTGCGGGTAATAGTTAATAGTCATAAGATAATTAAAATAAATATTTTAAATATTTGGCTCGCACAATTTTCATGAATATCTGTAATAGCTTACATTAAGCGAAGTATTTTCTAAATGTTGTGATTTTATTTGTTAGACTAATTAAACTTGCGGAACACGAGAATGGTTGGCGCAGGCTGGGCCTAGGCTAGTTGTTTATTTTAACACTAATTTGGAGGAGCAAGCCGCTTGATTAGTTTTCGTCTCTTCACTATGCGCTCGGCTTAGATACTTGTAATGTTAGCCATCTTATAATCTATTTGGACGAGATCTCCAGAACAGTGGTTCTCAACTTTTTAAAGGGCAGCCGTGGCCTAATGGTTTGAGAGTCGGACTTGTAAGGTTGTAGATTCGAGTCCCAGGTCCGGCAGGGACTGTCGGTGGGGGAGTGAATAACCAGCACTCTGTCCATCCTCAATACCACGACTGAGGTGAGACCCTTGAGCAAGGCACCGAACCCCCAACTGCTCCCCGGGCGCCGCAGCATTGGCCGCCCCAGGCCCGGATTGGCTAATCGGGAGCACCGGGAGGATTCCCGGTGGGCCGGTCTGGTTTTTTCGCCGCTAGGGCCGGTCGCCACTGGGTTGAGTCACCATACTTGGCCACACACCACTTCCCTTCCCTTTCCTTTCCCTTTCCCTTTTTGACTCTCTGCAGTCAGTGCTCTTTTTAACAGTAGTCCGGTTTGATGCACTGTGCAGTTGTCATTGCTATGCATTAGCCTGTGTGACTGTCATTAATACTTCTGCAGCAGATGTGAAATTAAATTTACATCAGTTGTTGCTTAAGTATGCCATAATGAAGCTAAAGGATATGGCTACCTGTAAATGCACAAACTGCTTAACGTTTCCAATGTACTACCTTTGCAGTGACCCCTTGCACCCAGAGGCGGACAGTAATTAATTTACCTGAGTACGTAAGTACTTTTTGCAATAGCCCTTCACTGCAGTACACATCTCCATCCAGGGGGTGGAGATGGTAGGTTTAGGGATCAGGGCATGGAGACAGGTAGGTTTAGGGATATATTTAAGGTGGGAGGAGTTGGATCTGGATCCAACCTTGCCCCCTGGATCTTGTGTTCTGCAGTGAGGACCATCTCACTTTTTGAGTATCTGTAATTTACTTTAGTAATTTTTTTTTCTGGAAACTTACGACTTTCACTTCTCTGCATTTAAAAGACAAATTTAATATTTTTCTCTCCACTACATTTCTGTCAAGGTCCTCAAAGTAGAAAGTCGTTACTATAGCAGCTTTCAAAGTCAGTGCATGATTTTTTCTAAAACGAGACTTTTTTTCAGACAGTCTAAAGTCATAAGTCATAAGTAATCACTAATGTAGGGCTAGCCTACGTGAAGTGATTTTCCAGCATTTTTAACACTGACCAGTTGCAAATGTAATATTTATGGGTCATTGACGTATAAGGATTTCGACAGGCCAATTTTAAAATACAAAAAATAATAATATTTACTGTAATTGTTCAAACATTAAGAATGTTGTGTAGACATAAATTAATATTAAAATTTAAAATTAAGTGATTTTAGTGTTTTTTCATCTAGATGAATTGGCCGTAGCCTTAAAAAATGTCATGTGGTGCGACCATGATTTATATTAAAATTAAATAATTTCCTTAACATGCTTAACATTTTTTTTAAATGTTCTCAGTAATTAAAGTGTTTAGAAACAAAGTATTTGCATTTGAGTTTTTGTAAATAATGACCTTTTATTTTTGTTCTATAATTTCAGAGTTGCCTTCTTAAATGTAGTTAACAGACTTATTTTTCCTGCAAATTGCGTAAAACTGATAAAAATGTTTTAAAAAAATACCATTCACTTAAGCATACTGTAGCAGTGATTCATATTTCAGTCACAGAAATGAGATATTTTATTTTTATTTTAATACAGTTATTGATATTATTGGTCACACCACATAATGAGTGGTCACTCCAAATGACAAAAATACCTTATATCATTAAAAATCTAATTAAAGAGACGTGTGAAAAGTGTAGCACGTGGCATTAACTGTAGGCATTTCTTTAGCCCCAGTTATTTCTGTATTTCTTTTATTTCTTAATTGACCCTTTCGCCGGGAGTTTGATTAACAGGCAGTCTGACATATTATAAAGCTGACAAACAAACCAGACAGGAGAGTAAATTAACGTTGGTGGACTTGAACTTGAAAAATGGTGTATTATTGACATCTTTTCATGGTTGAAACAAGATACCTTCTGATGTTCATTCATGTTTATTTCGTGCTATGACTAGTAAAAATGAAGAGATAATCGGTTCATGTGCCTCTTGAACTGAGGCGCTACAGCGATCTGTCATGACATGTTAAAGAGCCACAAAACAGTATTTGTTGTTTGAATTTCTTTTAAAAAATGACAAAATTTGAACACTGAGACTTTGTTTCATACTAAAAGTAACCAGCTCTGTCTTGTCTGTCAGTGTCCTCTTTGCTCCGTGATGTATTTTTCAATGCGTGAGAACATGATGTGTGGAATAAAAGTGCCATGGTTTGTCGGACGTAGCAAGAATAACTAAGGGGGACGGGGGAGGGGTCTTTGCGAATGGTCAATTTAGAGTAGGGGGAGGTTGCTGGCTCAGGTACTGAGATGACAACATGAACATCTTTCTTATAGTAGAAAATGATTTGTGGAGTTTGTGCTAGACTGCAGGGCCAGAATTAACATGCTGCCTATGGTGAGCATTTATTGTACTTTGCTTGGAAGTATAATCTGGTAGAATAGATTAAAATAGTTATTAATAAATAAATAATAAATTACTAATAAATGCATAATTGCCAAACTAAAATTACATGCTCTGAATTATTATTTTATTTTATTTTTTTGCATTTTTTCTCATATTGTACAAAGATTAAACATAAACATTCTGAAATTAACCAAATTGCATAAAAATATATTCCAAATTATACTAAAATAAAGTATTTTATGTATATAAACCATCAATTGAATATAAAAGCAAAAAAAAAAACTGCCAATCTGAGACATATATCTGTAATAGAAAACTCTCTGCAGTGGTCACACCACATGATATTTGGTCGCACCACATGATATTTTCAAAGCACAGAATTGGTCACCTAAACAAAACAAGCTAGCTTCCCACAAAAGGTCACTATTAAATTTATAATGAAAATAAATAATTGCAGAAATAACTTATTATTCATTGATTTTTGAGGTGATACCACATGATATCGAAATGTGGTAACTACATACCAGCCGTTAAAAAGATTCTTTTTTTCCAAATTTGAAAGAGACTTACAAACCTGCTTGATGATTCCATGGGTCCTTGGCAAATTGGTATATGATGCAAAGTCTTTTCTTTAAATGAATTTCAACATAAAAGTCCCAAAATTGTAGTTTCTTGATAGTCGCACCACATGATATTTCATAAAATGGAAATTATCGGACAAAGTTTGTTTGTATATTATGACGGAAATATAAATACAAATGCTTTGCAATTTTATACAATATTACAAAACACTTTGGAAATTATGCCAAATAGTGCAGAAAATTAATCTGAATAAATTTATAGGCTAATTTCAAAGATGTTTACAAAAAAAAAAGTTATGGCCGGACAGTCGCACCACATGATATTTTGACATTTTGAATAACAGAAAAATTACAAATAACTAATGTTTTTTGAACAGTTAAAGTGAGTTCATACATGGGAGAGGCCCTTCATATATGTGGCATCTTTTTATGCATTTAAACCAATTTTTAACTGAGAAAACCCTTATTTGACCCTTATAACAATTGTGATATTGATAACAATTCAATAATAAGAAGTTAATATTGTGGCATATATTAGACACAATTGTCTGATTTTGCAAAACTGTAAATTAAAATATTACCTAAAGCACAGAAGAACTGTTGTGCATCTCCTAACAAAATACAATAGGTGTTTGACTTGAAGCAGCACTGTACAGACCGTTCTGTGTATGACATCCCACAAGAACGATTAGACATAATTTTTGAATGTTTGTTTCGATGTCAAATAAATCTTGCCGTTTTTGTTAAAGCAGTGTTGCTGTTGTAAAGTTACACAGTTACAGTTGTGTTGCTGAGTTTTAAAGCAGGTTTTTGTTGTTGCTGTTGTTGTTGTTTTTGTCTTTGCTTATCAGTCTGTATTTACGCAATTTCACTGTCCACTCGGTTCAAATGTGGATGAATGGCTACATATAGCTCAAGATGTGTGCACAGAGCTGTGTGAGATCACTAGCATCCTGCAATTGTGGATGTGGTAGGGGTGTTAAATATTTTTCTCACATGTTTTAACACTCTAAAAGCTCTTTACCAAAGAGCTACCATGTAGCCTATTGTAAGTTGCTTCAGAGGTATTGCAAGTATTACATACAAAAAGGGAAGTTTACTTTTTGTACTTAAGTACTTTTAAATGCAAGTAATTATGTTCTTTTACTTAAGGAAAAAGCTTTTTTCCAACATTCACTTGGAATGGAGTAATATTTGACCAGCAGTATCTGTACTTTTACTCAAGTAATAGAGTTGTGAACTTTGTCCACCTCTGCTTGTACCAGTTTCTTTCCTGTATTGCCTGCATCTGTGATAAAAAGCTTCAACGCATCACATCTTTGTGAACGATACATCATATCTGTAGTATATTGGGATTGTGTGTGTGTGTGTGTGTGTGCGTGTGCGTGTGCGTGTGGAATCGCTGAACTTCTTACAGACACAACAAAGCCCTGTAGCGTATTGAACTGTCGTTCATTTCTTTCGCGCCATTGGACACATAATTGCCCCTTGTGGGCGCACGCTAAATAGCCAAAAAGGCCTAGTATGATAAAACTATCATATAGGCCTACTTCTATTAAGCTAACATAAGACTAACAATGACATTTATAAAGGTTACAAGTGTAGACTATATAAAAATATAGTCTATTTAGGCGTCTATTTAGCCTATATAATAAAAGGTATTTTATTTTCATATTCCAATATATCCATTAGATACCAAATTCAGAATGTTAATCAAATAAAAATGGAAATGAAACAGAGAGAGACTTTTAAAACTCTTTTAATTAGACAACTATTTTAAAACATTCTTGGTTAACTACTAATAATTGGTTTTATCTTTTATTTGGATAGTTTCTTACTTTTATTCTGATCCCCTTTCTTTATATATATAGTCATGTTAGAATGCTATTTAAACTGTATTTTTGAAATTGAAAATTTTTGTAATACTTAAAAATGTACCAATAAATGTACCAAAAAGCCTGTTTTCACACTCTGCCTCGCATCAAAATAGTACATACTCTGTCTGTGATCAAAACAAAACTGAGCTAGAGCTGCATTTTCGATAACAATGCACAAAATGCATAGATATTCGGATGTTCTATCAAAAAAATAAAGTGCATATACCTCACATTTGAAACACTGCATGTCAAACAGTGAAAATCTGCCCTTCCTGTTAGGAGAGCACAGGGACTGCATATGTGTCTGCCTACCACAATATAAGAGACAATGAATGACCCGCGCTGACTTGATGTTTCCCTCATATGTCGCTAAACTGTATAACTTATATTACTTCTTCATTCTGTTATTCTGTTCATATTTTACACGACATTTTATTTCTATCTTTTATTTCATTTTATTTAATTTTGCAACACTTTTTCTTTGTAAACGTTGAGTAGCCTACTTGCACTGTCATCATACTTTACATTGCGCACATTTTGTACGCAGCCTAGCTGCCATTGCTTTGGCAATACAAATGTGCAGTTTTTGTCATGCCGGTAAAGCATACTTAAATTGAAATTGATATACATTGGCGCCCCCTGCCGGTTAAAGTGCTGGACTGGTTCTGTTTAAATTTGTTAAGTTTTATGTAGTGAATCTGATTTTGCTTCTTGCAAAATTTCACATTCACAGATGCAAATATTCAAACTCTAGACCTCTCTTTTTTGTTTTTATAAAAGAATTTGAGCAATACCTTTCATTAATCCAGTTGTCTAAGAACAAAAAAGCCTTAAAAACTTTATCTGTCTGTAACTCTTTTCCTTTCTTTAATAACGTGTAAGTCTCAATTTTATTTTATTTTTTCAGTTTTAATGTATTAAACACCCCCCTTTCTTCTTTTTTCCCTTTGTTCTTTATGTTTCTACTTTTTGTTATTATTGTTTATTATTTATATGTTGATGGTTGTACTGTTTTATGTGTTTTGTTCTTGA
>JAFVLL020000109.1:0-10503 GCA_021397915.2 Tor tambroides
GGTACATTGCTGTACCCTACTAGGGTACAGCTGGAGCGACAAAGCATTTATACCTTTTTAGGTACATTCCTGTACCTTGATTTTTCTGTGTGTAATGTAATGAGTAAATGATGACAGAGTTTTCCTTTTTGAATGCATCATTCCTTTAAATTGTTGCCACACTATAAGGTAAATCCCCACAGGGGGCAGATGTCTGCTGTAAATTGTTTAGTGGTGAATGAACAATAAATGTTTAAAGAAAAAAAATACCTAACACCAATCAAGAGCACTTTGGACAAAAAGCACCCATTGCTAAGTTAAACACTTTGAGCTATTTTTTCACTCTTGAAATAGCTCACATTGTCCAAAAGCTGAAATAGGAAACAACTGGAGGTTGAAGTTTCCTGTGCCATTCATTACTGATCAAGAAAAAAAAAACGCTGCCATTGACTTCAACAATGAACGGTGCCAACACAGCCAGGAGCAATCGATGCATGGAGCATCAGGGTGATCAATCAATCACAGAGCTGCTTTATCTCAGAGGCTGCTTTACTCTCCCTGAACCTGTCACTATACAGCAGACCTGAGGGTAGTCTGGAGACTGGCAGACATAAGGATTTAACATTACTGTCATGCTGAGCTACACTTGGAAGGAGACTTGCATGTAAAACCGTTGTTGAAATGCTTGGTACTTTTGATTCATAGCACCATTAACTTATCGTTTTTTGTCAAGGTCATGGGTTTGATTCCCAAGGATGTGCAAACTGATAAAACACGTACTTAATATTTAAATGTAATGAAATGTAATTGCATTAATATCTAAATAACGATCTCTACTTTTTGCTGTTGTTAGTTGCCTGTAAAATGACATATCTATGGTCTCTTAAGCTGTGGGCAAGGGCATAAAGCATGAGTCATTTCTCACAACGGTTTCACTGTGCAAAACGACAACGTATTAAAGGAAGCATGATGATAATGAGCGAATTTTACAAGCAAATTTTCCATTCATGCAAATCTATGCCACAACAATCCCACAGGTGTGCCTCTCTACTACATCTCTATTATTCTAGAGCCTAGTCTTTACTGACTCCAGCTCATTTAACTTTATCAGATGCTTATTAAATTCTAATAAGTTGCTTATTAGCTGGAATGAGTGTTTGATTAAGTCATAATAAAAGCAAACTGGTCAATATTTGTTAAATACACACAAATAGCAATTCATGCGATGCAGACAAAACTGGTTGTTTTTTCGTCTTTTATATTTAATTCATAATATGGTGCTGAAAATATTTTGCACAACAGGATTCGAACAATGCAATGGAATAACAGGGCTACGTTTGTCTTGTCATGCCGTTAGGGTTCATGGGATTGTGGGACTCCATTAAAACACATCACAGTAAGAAAGCTGTGTTTGATGACATCACCATCACTATTTTTGCTCCTACTTTTGCTTGAAGCACTTGACATCACACGCTGTGACTCATAGCATGCTCAGAACATGTTAGCGTGCACATATGTGAAAGAACTCACATCACACACATACATAGGGATGTGCAAAACAGCATATTTTCGTATACAAGACCGCTTTATAATTATGGCTCCACATGACTCTGATCAAACGCATTTCTTAAGTGTTCACACAGGATGTGTTTTTGTGCTCAAATACAGTGCAGCTGAATGGAAAACAAATCAAACATTTTTAAAAGTCGAACTGTTTTTAATTTGACACAGCATATTGGAAACAGACAGCGTGACCTTTGTTACAGATCAATTGATTCTTAAGAGGTGGTTCTTTTTCAGTGAAACCTATACAGTAGTACCAGTGTAGTTTGACTTTCAAAAAAATAAGTCTTAAGCAAATTATTTTAGCGAATCAAAAAAACAAACAAACAGCATGTCTAGTGCAGTCCAGAACAACAAACTACTCAGATTAGTAGGGTTTTTTTAGGGAATTAAACATACACAACTTACAAATGAAAAGTCTGTGCATTACGAATTTTGTCAGTAGTATTTTACAAAAATAAACAAAATTAATCATAAGTATTTTGTTGGTTTAGTATTTAATATGTAGTGCTTAATATGACAATTATTACATTGCAATTATGGTGCATTTAAAAAGACCATTAAAAGCTATTAAAAGTCTGTATAAACAGACCTTTTATTGATTATCTCATCATTTGGCAATAATTTTTTTTTTTCAACTATTTATTTCTTACAAGCACTAAAAGAATTCTCAATGGAACCATTAAGACAATATTGGAACCAAACCCAGAATCTTTAAATTAGATTTCTTACAACTAGTCAATTAGTGATGCTGGTTATTTTTCAACAGCTCTTTAAAATACTAAAAATACTACAACATGCAAATACTTTTCAACTTTTTCTGGCACACACTTGTGACACTACACCGCAATAATTCTCTCATCACTTAAGCCCAATAAAAACCTTTTAACCTTGCAAATGGATGAAAATAAAAGCTTAAACACACTTGCACACATGGGATCATTGCTCTCAATTTCCAGCTGGGACTGAAATAATCAAAGTCCTTCAGAAGTCCATTCCAAATCCCATCGTCATTGTTTGGTGACCTCCTTATTCAATTAGATTCTAACACACACACACACACACACACACACACACACACACTTCCTACTTTAAAACATGGCCTGCACACACTCAGCAGCTCTCAGTTCTTGCCCTGAGTGTGTATAAAAATGGATGAATTTGTAAGTGAAAGGGAGAGAGAGAGAAAGAGATTGAGATGAGGAAGCTGTATTATTCATGCGAATCACTATTTTAGTTTGAAGGACATTCAAAGAATGAGAAGAGGAGCACTCGCTAGAACACTGCTGCAAACACATGCACTCAATGTGCTTTGAGCATCTGCTACACATCAAATCATGTATTGTTCTATAGCAGTATGATGAACTGGATTTCATTTGTTTATATTTGAACGGCTGAACGGCCACTCAGATCATTAGGATCAAGTCAGTTAGAAATACCAAGGGTTCACACAAAACAAGGGGACTCCGCTTTTAGTTACTATGCCGCCCGCAGTTGGAACCAGCTTCCAGAAGAGATCAGACGTGCTAAAACATTAGCCACATTTAAATCTAGACTCAAAACTCATCTGTTTAGTTGTGCATTTACTAAATGAGCACTGTGCTATGTCCGAAATGACTGCATTGTATTTTATGTATAATCATGTTCTTAACTGTTTTAATTCATTTTAAATCAATTTTTAAATCTTTTCAAAACTTTTTAAATTCCTTGTTTTTATTGTTGTGATTATTTTTTTTAATGATTATTTTGCTTTCTTTTATGTAAAGCACTTTGAATTACCATTGTGTATGAAATGTGCTATATAAATAAACTTGCCTTGCCTTGCCTTGTGAGCGCACACATGGACTTTCTTTCACAGATCTATGACATCAGGATGCAGTCACAAAACACTGTTTGTATATTCATGCAATCAAACCCATAATACAAAGCGAGAGGCATCCTGCATGCTGTGCTTGTCGCCCTTTGATGATGAAAGCATCTGTCGGAGCATGTGTCCCACCGGCCTCTGTTTGATAATGAACAAGTGTTGCAAATTACACATTGACCCATGCTGTGACATTCAAAACATATACCAACAAAATTAAACTATTTTTTTAAGATTGTGTTCATAATATTCCCATCATGTTATGAAAACGTTATTTACAATCTTTCCAGTTTTGTTTTTTAATGTTTTAAAGGGATAGTTCCTTCATCATTTACTCGCTCTCATGTTTTGCATCCCTGTATGACCATCTTGCATCTGCAGAACACAAAATAAGATATTTTCAAACCAAGCAGTTTTGGTTACCATTGACTTCCATTGTATGGACAAATAAAAAATAAAACAACAACAACAACACAGACATTTCTTAAAATATCTTCATTCATGTTTCACTCAAGAAAGAAAGTCATTCGGAATGAGACGAGGGTAAGTAAATGATGACAGGATGTTTATTTTCGAGTGAACTATCCCTTTAAGAATGTCCTTGGTTATATGAAGGTTATGGAAACATTAACAGAATGTTACACACACACCATAAACATATTAGAATCTGTTTGGCCGACCAAGGGTAGACAGGCAGTGTTCCAAAAATCATTATTTTTGCTTATCCATTTGGTGATGTTAGTGGTGCAGAAATTACACACTTCAGCTTGAAGACACTAAGACTGGAAATACAAAACACCCCCATCAAGGCAAGCAGAGCAAACCAAAAAACCCAATCTGAAAAATACAGCTCCACCCTGCGTGTGAACTCGCTACAAAATTCAGCACACCACCCACTGACAAAATAAAAGAACAGAGGGAACATTTTGACAGAAAACAGAAACTCGCACGAATCTAAAATTGTCGCATTTGTACAAAGAAAACCACCAGTACCAACACATAGCTGTGCAAACTATACCAGTTTCATAAATGATCTTTCACTTCACTGGCATCAGCAAAGTGTTTTAAATTGACCTGTTATCTTGCATTAAATGCCATACACCATAAAATATCCAACTATTTAAACCATTAAAATAAGTAAACTGTTTCTTGCTCTTTGAAGAGCAAGTAGGAAGTAAATTGCAAGTGTCATTGTCACATAATTGAGCAAAATGCAGCAAAATCAAATCATAAAGGGACTGTTCTCGTTTACTTACTGTCATGTTGTTCCAAAACTGTTTAACTGTCTCCTGAGGAACACAAAAGGAGTTGTTGTGCACAATATAAGGGACTGACAGCTTCAGTCACCATTCACTTTCATTGCATCTTTTTTTCCATAAAATGAAAGCGAACTGAGGCTGTCATCCAGCCTAACATCTCCTTTGGTGTTTCACCGAAGAAAGAACATCATAAGGATTTGAAATGGCATGAGAGCGAGTAAATAATGACAGAAGTCTCTTTTTGCTAAATGTAGATTTGGAACGGAAATGTTTTTCAAGTGAACAACTTTTACTTCTGTCTGCTTATAACGAATCCTCTGACAGAATAATAGAAGACCTAATAATAACTCTAAGTTTAAGTTCTGAGTTTGACTGGGGACCAAGCCTGGAATCAAATCTCTAATTTTATATTACAATTACACAATTAAATAACAATTACTCACTAAGCAGAATATGCACAATCCTTCCACCAAAACAGATCCAAAAATTTGGTATTTTTTCAAAGGCCTTTGATTTTGATCCGGCCTGGGTGAATGTTCTTGTAAAGTAATTTGTCAATTCTTCCTGTCTTTTTCTATTCTAAGCCAGATATGCATGGTGACTATGCTGCAATCAGTGGAACACAGGGACTGATCTTTTCCTCCCAAAATGGGTCATCCACATGAGGTAAACAATCACTTAACATCTATAAGTGAGCTGGCTCTAGTTATTATTAGGCAATCTTTATTGTCAAATGACAAACAGTCTTATATGATTGGTTATATCGTATATATGATGATCCAGCATGTACTGCAATTTTCATGACATCACGGTGACATGGATAGCAGATGTGTCTTTATTACTCAATGAATCAAGGTCATATGATCTCTGTACAGATCTGACGGTGTTTAGTTGCATGAATCGCTGTTGATGTTCCCAGTGCTGTTTATTTTGAAGATGCTCTGGCTTTTTTTTTTCTAAATTCTCTCATACCAACGCACCTCCTGTTTATACACAAACACACACATGAAAGACCAAAGTCGAACGAGGCGTTGACAATCTTCTCCTTATGTAAAGGCTGAAGGGATGCTGTGAATATAGGCCATCAATATAACGTTATTCGCGACACGCTGCCTTCATCCAGCCTGTAATAAACAAATTAAAGCTATCGTTTCGTTACGTCAAGAGCTGAAGGCAGCGACTTGTACACTCAAACACACGCGCGCGCGCACCGACGCCCATTAAAACACCACGCACGACACACGGCAAAAGCATCCTGTGTCCAAAGCCCCTCACACACATACACACGCACACACACACGACATAATTCAGCTGTAGGATATGGAGAGTTTGAGGAGTGTACACTAACAGCATCTCAGTGCCACTGCCATTCAAACGTCCATCGGTTATTGATTTATTGGCCCTTAAGAAATAACGTCACCTCGTTTAAAAGCATTGACTCACCGCATCTTATAAAGCACTGGAATAATAGTCAGCTCCGGATGTGCTGAACAGCATCGGGCTGTGTGTGATCTCAGAATGCTCCTTAATTCCCGTGACAGTGTGTCCGTGTGTCAATAAAACACGCAGATGATGTTTTGAGCTTCCGTTCCCAGATGCGCCTTTACGAGGCTCGAAGCCTCCTGAAGAACCGCGATAAGGAACAGGATATATCGAGTATCCTTCGTCCCCCAAACCAAACGGATCTATGGTGGACACAGGGGATCAGAGCCCTATGTTGTATCCCGAGCAGTGTTTTTCTGGAATAAGAGGAAAATGCGCAGAGTGGGTCCAGCGATGGCACAATCCGCGAGATCAGCGCCAGTCCATCGCTAGATCGTCCGTGCGAACCGACAGCTAGGGAACGAGCGGCGAGAGAAAATGACAAGCCAATTTGGAAGCAAAGTGATGCTTGATTCAAGGATGGAGGGTGGGAGGGAAAGAGAAAGAAAGGGAGGATAAGAGAGGGGCGGTGAATCTGGAGCTGGGAGGACGGGAGGACGGGAGGACTCGAGCACGCTCTGGTGGCCGACAGCGCGCACAGCCGTGAAGGGTCGACCTTCCTATCACCTGCGGGGTCATTCGGCGAAACGGGTGCACTCTGCCTTTTCTATTTCGCAATGTTTTTTTTTTTTTCCTTTAAGTTTCTTTAAGCTTCTAAAACCTTAAAAACACGTGTTTGCGTAGTAAACTGCAATGCCATCCCAAACTAATAAAAAATAAATAAATAAAAAATTATATATATATATATATATATATATATATATATATATAGCCTAATATTGGGAAGGTGTCTCAGTAAAATTAGGGCTTACATGTAGTCAATACTTTGTAGCCAGGACACTACAACGTGTGTAAAAGATTAAAAGAAAGAAAATATAATGATACCTCTACACATGTCCAATTTTCAATAATCAGTTTAATGTACATAAGCATGGTAAAAGGGCTGAGATTTAAGCATTTTAATACTGTTCACTGACAAATGTAATAAAACAAGATAAAGTGATTAAAAAGACAAAGACAATCATGATTATGTTTTTTTGTTTTTTTGTTTTCACCCCATATATATATATATATATATATATACAGTATCTCACAAAAGTGAGTACACCACTCACATTTCGGCAATCGATTTAGTATATCTTTTCAAGGGACAATACTATAGAAATGAAACTTATATATTTTTAGATATATTTTAGAGTAGTCAATGTGCAACTTGTATAGCAGTAAAGATTTACTGTCCTCTGAAAATAACTCAACATACAGCCATTATTGTCAAAAAAGCTGGCAACAAAAGTGAGTACACCCTAAGTGATAACAATGAAGATAAAACTGCCAGAAGGTCAGACTCAAGGGTGATGAGTCTTGGAAGTGTGTCTCAAAGTGGTTGAGAGCAATGATGGGTTTGGGTTAGAGACCTTTTAACTTGATCCCTGGTCACACCCATCTTTGGCAGATTGACCAATGTAAATTAGAATTTTGAGCGGGAGAGGTTCCTTTGTCTCACGCAACACCTTATTTTGCATGGTTTATGGTGGTCACGGAGGATTTGTCCAATATTAATTCAAAGTAATATTATAAAAAGAGTATGGTGCAAGTTATGGTGACGTAATATACACCATTAATCTGAGAATCAGAAGACAGTCAATTTGATACCTATTACATGCAAGGGTTTGGAAAATATTAAGGCAGTGAAGCATTCATATGTCTAGATCCAAGTAATTGGAGCTTCACTACAATACTACAGATTTGTAACTAAGCTACTATAACCTAGGAGCATGCATACAACACTGGAATACACTATATACATTTTGGAACAGTTTGTGGATAAATGGAGCCAATGTCCTTTCCTATGCGTATTGTGGCTTTTGAGTGTGTCTGGGCCACGGGTAGTGGCTCCTCGTGGGGATGGGGGAATGATTCCTTCACTAATCTCTTTGAACCTCAAAGAGAAAGTTGACGACTGTCCCTGCTAGCGTTGGAGAAGATAGCAGAGGTGATAGCTCCCTTTGAATCAGAGGTGGAAGTTAGACATGCATCTGTAAATGCATCTGTAATTTCATTACAACAAGGGAGGAGGGAATGTTTACGATGCCTAAAACCTGATTGAACATCTTGATTGCATTCAAATACTACACCAACCTGCTCCGCAACAAACCCAAATCACTCATCTGGACCCCAGCCGCCACCGATGCCTTTGAAAAGCTCAAGGATGCGTTTACGAATGCCCCAGTCCTTGTACACCCAGACCCCAGTAAACCATTCATTGTCGAGGTTGATGCATCCACCTCAGGGGTTGGTGCCATACTGTCCCAGTAGCAGGGGACACCAACTAAGCTCCATCCATGTGCCTTCTTCTCTCGCAAGCTCAGCCCGGTGGAAAGGAACTACGATATAGGTAATAGAGAACTTCTTGCCATTAAGTTGGCCCTAGAAGAATGGAGGCATTGGTTGGAGGGTGTACAACATCCCTTCACAGTTCTTGCTGATCAAAAGAATCTGCAATACCTGAGAGAGGTCAAGAGACTTAACCCTCACCAAGCCCGATGGGCCCTCTTTTTCACACTCTTTAACTTCACGATTTCTTACCGTTCTGGTCCCAAGAATGTGAAAGCCGACGCCCAGTCTCGCCTCCATGACTCCAAGGAAGAAATCAGTGAAGAACCAGAAACCATCCTCCCTGAGAAGATCATCGTAAGTCCCTTTCAGTGGAATTCAAGTCCGTTCACCTCCTCCAATGCTTCCACGGCCACTCCGCCGGGCTGTCCACCCGGCTGGCAATATGTTCCCAGGGCTCAACGTACATCTCTTATTCAGTCAATTCATGCATCTCCGGGCACTGGCCACCCAGGGGCCAACAACACCCTCACCCAGATCGCTTCTGGAGGTCCAATATGGCAAGAGACGTAAGAAGGTTCGTCCAAGGCTGTGTAGATTGTGCCATGTCCAAGAGTCCACGACATCTGCCAGCAGGCAAGCTACTTCCTCTGCCCGTTCCCAATCGGCCCTGGTCACACCTAGGAGTTGACTTCGTCACTGACCTACCTGCCTCTGATGGTAACACATGCATCCTTGTGGTCGTTGATCGATTTTCTAAGTCATGTCGTCTTCTTCCTCTCAAAGGCTTACCCACAGCTATGGAAACCGCGGAACTGATGTTCAGCCACATCTTCCGATATTGTAGCATCCCAGAGGATATCGTCTCTGATCGTGGACCACAATTCATATCACGGGTATGGAAAGCCTTCTTCAAGCTCCTAGGTGTGACCATCAGTCTGTCCTCTGGTTATCATCCTCAGACGAACGGGCAGACAGAGAGGAAGATACAGGAAGTAGCTCGGTTCCTTCGGACTTTCTGCCACGGCCACCAGAACTCCTGGAACCAGTTCATCGGATGGGCCGAGTATGCCCAGAACTCCCTTCGCCAACCCACCACAGGTATGACTCCATTTCAATGTATACTCGGTTACCAGCCACCCATGTTCCCCTGGTCTGGGGAACCGTCGGATGTACCATCAGTAGACTACTGGTTCCGAGAGAGCGAGAGGGTCTGGGACGATGCTCACCACCATCTACAATGAGCAGTGCGTAGGCGCAAGATGACAGCCGACCTTCGAAGATCCGAAGCTCCCCAGTACCAACGTGGACAAAAGGTCTGGCTGTCAACCAGGGACATCAGGATGCGCCTACCCTGCAAGAAACTAAGTCCCAGATTTGTTGGCCCCTTCACCATAACCAAGCAAGTCAACCCGGTCACTTACCAGCTTCAGCTTCCCCCTCAGTATAAGATTCATCCCACGTTCCATGTATCATTGCTCAAACCTTACCACTCTCCTGTTTCTCCCTCCACAGAGCCTGGCCCGACGGAGGAACCCCCTCTCCCATTGATCCTGGAGGACGGCACCATCTACAAAGTCAAGGAGATCTTGGACTCCCGGCGCAGTGGTGGTCATCTGGAGTACCTTGTAGACTGGGAGGGCTACAGCCCAGTGGAGAGATCTTGGGTCCCCAGAGACAATGTACTAGATCCTGCCTTGCTCGAAGAGTTTCATTCCAGCAATCTGGAACGTCCAGCACCCAGAGGGAGAGGTAGACCACCACGTTGTCGAGGTCCTCGGCCCTCAGAAGCGGGCCGTGGAGAGGGGGGTAATGTCACAGATCGGCCAGGCTCTGTCACCAGCCAATCACAGCGCGCTCCCTCACCTGAGTACTGATCACACACACCTGCACATCATTGAGCCGCTCATCACCCATGCCATTAATGCACACACCTCACAGCACCCCAGTGTCCGGTCTCGTTTATTCGAAGAGGACTGCCATAGCGACCACAGCTTTATGCTTGCTACTTACCTCCTTGTA
>JAFVLL020000110.1:0-19518 GCA_021397915.2 Tor tambroides
TTCTAGCGATTATCGTCGATTTGATTTCACAGATACTATTTAAACTAAACTGAGCTAGACAATGACATCTCTGAATTCAATAATGAAATGCCCTTTACTGAAAACTGAGTGTTTACTCTTATTATTATTATACATTACTGACACTCTATCCTCCAATTTGATACTGTTAAGTGCTTTGACACAATCTGTATTGTTAAAAGCGCTGTATAAATAAAGGTGACTTGACTTGCAATTTTAATTATAACAGCGAAAATAACTTAAAATGCTCCGTCATTTTTGATGGTACATATAAGAGTAATACATTATTTAAATCTGTAAAGAGTCTTTTTACTTGTGTACACTCACAATATCAACAAAACATTATGCTTTTGTAAAATAAAGAAAATATACAGGGTGCGCTTTTAGTCGTCTCAGTCCTCACGCATATCTCTTTGAAACGCATCACTAAAATGAACTGAGACTCAGCGAATACTTGACACAGAGACATGAGAGATATATCTATAGAAAGCTTGACCATGTCTACTTTTAAATGATCCATATGAAACCAACGCAATGACTTCATTATCTCTAATTAGATCAAGCTACTTTCTAAGTGTTGTGAATGATCAAACTGGGTTGGATCCATTTGCAGCTTTATTAGAATAATCAAACAGGTAGAGTCAAATACCGGCAAACTGGGAAATGGAGGCAAGGCAGAGACAGATTCGGAAATCAGGCAAAGAGTCGAGGCAGGCGGCTAGAATCAGAGTCCAATAAACAATCCGGGTCGGGGCAGGCAGAGAACAATCAGAATCGGGAAACAGTCCAAGGTCAAGAGAATAAAGCAAACACAGGTAATAAACGCTCAGTAGTGACAGCCGGGGCAAATCAAGATTTCGCAAGGATGTTGCTTGTGTGTAAATGAGGTGCAGGTGTGGTGTGCAATCAGTCCCAGGTGAGAGGCATGATGGGAATTTGAGTTCGACAGAAACTGTCAATATTCGGGAGACGGATCCCTCTGGTGGTGCGGAGGAGGCGGTACAGGAGCCTCCTCTGTAACACTAAGGCTGCCACTAAATACTATTTTTATAATCAATTAATCTATCGACTAATTTTGATTAATCAATTAATGAACTTAATTTTCCACCAAAAATCAACAATTTTACTTAAACATTTTAACTTGCAACTTTGCCATTCTGTAGTGTACTATAAAAAGTTTAAATGTAAACAAGCCCTTGACAATGTAAAACTAAAAGAGTAAAAAATGTAAACAAACTTAACCCATTAAAACCTGATCACACATCTGTGTGTGTTTACCTTTAAGACGTTTAAGGCGTCTCAGGCCTAAATGGGTTAATAAAAATAAAATAAAATATTAAAATGTAAGTACTCTTAGAAGTGTGTAAACAACCGATTTAAACAGACATCTTCAGCATGATGAAAAAAATAAATAAATAAATAAAAATAACAGGACTTCAGTAGTGAAGCACAAATGTATGGAAAAGCACACATATCAGGGCATATCAATTTCTCCAGAGCCCCAAAACCCCCTCAGACCCCAGAGGGTTAATTTTTATATTTAAGGAAACTAACTTGGAAATTAGGCAAACAGAGAGAAAACTAAAATGCAAAGAAACTGAATGTGTTCAAGAAATCTTCTGCATAACTGTATGTCTTGATGTGGTGAATAAAAACTTCTAAGCAAATTGCCTTTGACAACAATTTAGAAATAAAAACAGTATGAAAATATCATATCACCATTATAATGACCTAAATGAACAGTTATCAATATTGTCACAGTATAGTTCAACTTTGTTGGAAATGTTCAAAAATTACTCATACACACACTAAAATCATTTCATCAAGTTTTATGTCAAACCAACAAATAAAATCAGTAGCACTATGCATTTTTTGTTTAACAAAATAACATTAAATATGATGGACAGATTTTAAACGAAAGACAAAAATGTTCTACTGCACCTATAATATAGCTATTAATAAAACTTGTGTGGCAGTGTTAACAACAAGCGTTCATGTTTGTGAATATTTTCGTGTGTGCGCAGCACAATCTCCTATCTGTGTCTCTGCGGCATCTCGTTTGTGTCAATGAAAGCAGTGAAACAATAGGCCTATAGTAGCAATATAAAGTTAGTAACAAAAAAAAAAAACAAAAACATTTTAATACCTTCTTATCTGTGAAAAAAAAAGCAAGTTGAAGTAACTTTATAAATAATGTTCCCTTTTAATTTTAAATTTGTAAATGTCTTGATCTGACATGATCAGGGATTGCCAGTTCTTCCTCAGCCCCATCACTGTCCACTTATTTTCCAAATGATAAAAATAAAATTAAAACGAGGACATTTAACATGGGACTGAGACCAAGATTAAAATTGAAAATAGCTGACAAAATTAACACTACTTTAAATGTCTTTAAAATGACATTTACTGTTGATGGTTCATCTTAAAAATCATTAATTCTTGGTGTGATATTTTTATTAGCTGAATTATTGTATTGAGTAATGGTTTATCACTGCTCTAGTATACAGTAATATTTTGTGAAAGGTCAACGCGTTGTGATGTCTTAAACATTGTGCTGTTTCGTCCCACTTTCAGTGCATTTGGCTTCACATTCACCAGATCTCTCGCTCTCAGTTATGTTGCGTCTACCAGCTGTTTATTGCTGTAGATTTGCAATGCAGAGAGAAGTATACGCGACGCCCTCTTCTGGAGATGGGGCGGGAATATGCAGTTAATTTGCATTTAAAGCCATACACTCTAAAACAGCTCTTTAGACACACCCCAAAAATGACATTATCAGCTGTTATAATAAATGATCTGTGGGGTATTTTGGGCTGAAACTTCACAGACACATTCTGGGGACACCCAAGGCCAATATTACATCTTGTAAAAAGGGGCATAATAGGTGTCCTTTAACATAATATCATATAACATGTTCGTTTAAAGGAAAGTCAGTAAAGATAAAGGGAAAGAAAGATGTCAGGGAAGAAAAAACAATACTCAAAGGAGAAGTTAAAAGAGGCAGTTGAGGAAGTGAAGGAAGGAGCAAGTTTGAAGGCAACAGCAAAAAAATATGCAGGGCTGGCAAAATCACTAGGTCGATGTCCCGGGGCTATTACGTTTTCCAGTCGGGCTACCAAAATGTATCACTGCCCTGCCCGATGGGCTATCTTAAATACAGGGCTCCCGCGGGTCCTTAAAAACTCTCAATTTACTTGTATAAAATTTAAGGCTTTGTCCAACCCCACTCATATAGTGTTCATTTTACTCGTGCAGCTCTTAAAAAGGTTCATAAATTGCCTTAAATAGATTTTTTAAAATTCTGCAGATACCCTGTAAATAGTTAAATAAAATTCATTCATTGATATTTGTCGATATGTGCGTATTGAAAATGTTTTTGATTGACATTTACACTTATCAGATTTTCTATATTTAAAAAAAAAAAAGGTCTTTTTTTTTATTTGGGCTAGTTAAATTCATTTTTGGGCTACCAAAATCTGAAGAGTACCTGCCCGAAGGGCTACCAGGGATTTTGAAATTTGCGAGCCCTGATATGGCATTCCCCACACCACTCTGCAGGACTACAAAAAAAGTAAATATGCCCATAACCTCATACTAATTCGGCCCTGACACCTGCTGAGGAAGAGGCTCTCGTTTCTTTTATATTCTGGATGGCAGACCATGGCTTCCCAGTGACAAGATCCCTTGTCAAAGTTCTGGCTATTGGGATCATTAAGGAGAGTGGCAGAACCGAGACCATCACTGTAAATCTGGAGAAGGGGCCAAGAGATGTGTGGTGGTCCAGGTTCAAGGCAGAATTGGCCTCTCTGACGGCAGATTCCCTGGACAGAGCCAAATAAACAAACAATGCTACTGAAGGGTTCTTCAAATTTTATGAGGCCCTTCATGTGAAGGATATAACTGCAATGAGACCGGCTTTGGAGACAAGCCTCGGTCCAGGGAGAAGGTCCTGTGCCAGACTGGGAGGAATCACGTCTATCAGCAGCAGCAGATGACCAGGGACCACAACACAGTCCACTGCTGCGTGAATGCAGCAGGGGACAGCATTCCACCCTTCATCATTTACCCCGGCTGACTCCCAAGTTACGCCTATAGCCTGGATGGGCCCCCCAACGCCCTCTATGGCATCCAGGAGAAGGGTTACATGGGCTCAGAGCTCTTCCTGAAATGGCTTTGCTATTTTCTCAGATATGCTCCCGAGGAGAGACCACTAATTTTAAATCATGGACCAACACGAGACACATGTCTCAAAAGATGTAATCACGTTCTGCAGTAAAAACAAAATTGAGATTCTCTACCTACACCACACACACATTCTTCAGTCCCTCAATATTGCAGTTTTCAGCTCTCCTCAAACATGTTTACTGCTGTCACAGCCCAAACATCATGGCTGGGTTTTACATATGTTTTATTTTCTTAGGTGGAGAGACTGCTCCCATCTGCAGATGCTAGTGATGCCACACCATCCAGCGCTCCCGCCACTCATTCAGCACTCAACCTACTGACACATTAACCACCTTGCCCCACCTGTAACATTAATAGAGTGGCTCACAAAAATGACCTGGTGGCAGCAGGTGTAATCCCAGAGAGTCTGGCTAATGTCCTCATGAGTCCAGCCCTGGAGAGGAAGAGAAGGTGAGGCGTCACATTCCGTTGCAAGCCTGTGTCATCACCAGTGATGAGTATTTCAACCTGCTGGTAGAAATAGAAGCGGAGGAGAAAGAGAAGGAAGGAAACAAGAGAAAGCGCAAGGAAGAGATGGTGTCACGAATCCTGGCCTTGCTCTTCCGTTTATTCGCCACCAGATGTCACCAACTCACCACATGGACTCTAACACCACATTGCACACTGGACTGCATTTCCCACAATCCATTGCACTGACGACACACACCTGATTCCACTGATCACACACCTGATTCCACTGATCACCCACAGCTGACTCTCATTCACACTCACACTATTTAAACCATGGACATTCTCAGTTTCAGGGCCGTGTATTGATCTGCATTTAGCACTCCCCTAGCGCTAGCTGCGATACCGTGCCTTTCCGTGTCAGCTCCTTGTATTGTTAGCGTTTATCACTCTCCTAGCGATAGCAACATTACGGAGCCTTTGTCTTAGTCATAGTCTTGCCTTGCCTTGTTTGTCTTGCCGTGTCTGACCCTGCCCGTGTTTCCTGGATTAACCCTTCGCCTTGCCGTTTGGACTGTGTTCGCACCCCGTTTGGATTATTGCTCTTGTCTCTGGATTATCTCTCTGCCTTGCCCCTTTGGATACTGTTCGCCGATCGCCGACCCTCGCTTGCTCCACGGATTGCTGTGTCTTACCTTTACCATACCTGTTTGCTGTTTAATGACCCTGCCTGTTTGACCATGTTATTTAATAAAGCTTTGCATATGGATCCGCACGTCTCACGTCTCGTCAGCCCCGTTACAGATGGCAAAGGAGGAGGAGGAGGAAAAAAGGCAAACCCAGGAGGCCAAAAGGCAAAAGAAGCAGGCACCTCCTCCGACTGAAGATGGAGAACACTGTGCTCTCAGCTGTAGAGTGGTCCCACCTGGCTGGAGATGAGGCCATAGACGAATGGGTCCAGTGCGATCTGTGCCATTTGTGGTTCCACCTGGAGTGCGCAGAGGTGGAAGAAGTGCCAGACACTGACTGGGCTTTGCCATAAATGTTGTCTGTCCACATAAAAACACACATTACACACACACCCACACATAATGTAAATACTCTGTCTCCGCTCCACCAGTAAGTTGGTGTGTGGTGGGCGTTCTGGGGCACTATGGCTGCCGTCGCATCATCCAGGTGGATGCTGCACACTGGTGGTGGTTGAGGAGATTCCCCCCTTGTATGTAAAGTGCTTTGTGTGCCTAGAAAAGCGCTATATAAATGTAACGAATTACATTAATGCACACAGAAAATAAACATTTATTTCTAGTTATTGAATTTTTATTCAGTTTAGTGTTAAATCGTAAATAGTTGGAAACACGCACACACACGCATACTGATCATTTATGTTTTGAAATTTTCCCAATCATTAAATGTTTTAAATCAGTGCAAATTGTTTGACCTTCTTCATTGTCTTCAGAAAGGTAGGGTAACGTTATTCACTAGTTTCACATGGTTTATGGTTAACTCGCGTGCCATAATTAATATCATGACACAATGATATTAATTGTATCATGATATTAATCATGGACACAATTGCTACTTTAATAAGCCAGAGGACCAGCTCGCATGGTCCTCTGGCTTATTAAAGCAGCAATTAACTTAAATTATAAACCATTAAAAAGGTATTCACCCTTTCTTATTCCTTAAATGTTGGTTTCTTCAGTTAAAATAAAAATAAACAGCTCACAGCTGACTAGTTAAATGCCCATTTTTGTTGTTGAAATAAAGGTATGCGCGCTGTACGGAACACTTATCTTCTGTACATGTGCGGAGGAGGTACTTTTCCCCACTTTTCTCAAAAACTATTGGTCCAAAAGACATCAATCAAATTGTGGACTGTGTGATCATAGCCTGGGACAATACACATTGCACAAACACTTGCGTGCGGTTAAGGGCGAAAAGTGTACGGAACATGATTAGTCTACATTAAGCCAAATTTATGGGCTCATGTACCTGTCATTTTGCAAGAATCAAACAGTACCTGTTATTACTTGACAAACATACATTTATTAAAATACATACAGCATATTTTACTTAACATGTTTTGTATAATATTGTACAATTATTTATAAAACTGGTATCCAGAGTTCAGTTATGGACACTGAATGGCTTTCCTGAAGTAATTAGATGCGACATTGTTTGTACAAGCTGTTTTGACTTTTTCCCATGGTTGAAACACTGAGATGTTATTGATTTCAGTAAGTTCTTGTTTCATACCTTCTGATATGCATTGTTGCGTCTTAGTCAATCTGATCGCATGTTGATTGTCACCATTGTTGAGTTTATATGCTGATTGTTGATGTGTGTCACAGTAGTTAAAAACATTTTTTTACGTTTTTAAACTCTCTCGGAATATTATTGTCACAAATACTGCTGTTTCAGTCTAATCATGTTACTTCAGTTCATGTCATTCAGTTCCAAATCATATTAAACATCATGTTTCCTGGACCAACAAAACCATACCTCTTTTGTTTTATTAGTTCAAAAGGCATTATTCTCTTCCTCTGATTTTATAAAGACCGGACATGTACAATCCAAACCAAACACCTCACAAGACGATTTTTTTTTTTTTTTTAAATTTCATATCTGGAAAAGCCTCCTCTCTCACCCCTTTCATTCCTTTTCTTGTCTGTAGGAAATGTTTTAATTTTCTCAAGTTTGTAACCACTTCTAACAGATTTGTTTTGCGTGACTAAATTAACACAACCTGATATCTGAATATTAATTTTATCCTAGTGGGGTAGAGTCAGTGTAACTTAATATTACAATATTATATCTGATTTATGACTGTTCCCGTTTTTTATCCTCGTCTGCTCCTCAATTATTTTCTCATTCTGAGGGGCTAACAGTTACCAGATCTCGCTCTTCATCAGCGCCATTAAGTTATTTAACAAAACGTTTTCCAAACAATACATTCACAAAACAAACAGCAAAAGACAGAAAAACTTCATAGCGTTCACTTCCACTCACTAACTCCGCAAACTCCGAGAGAGAGCGAGAGATCAAGCTTTAAGAACAGCGTTTCCATACTGAGAAATAAATGCACCTTTTCTGCGCGTGTCTACTGTATGCGTGTGCCTTTGTGAGAGAGAGCGTGCTTCAACGTGTCAATTTTTTTATCCTGTTGTTTATTATATTTATTTGTTCATTGTCTTGAGGTTTTGGTTCTTTTGCTGGTAATCCGTAGCATAAATAAAAAATATTTCTCTTCACTGTAATTGAAGTGCGAGCACAATCACGTGACTAGAATGCCTGGATAAATCCCGCCTAAACTGTTGTTCAGAATGTTCAGAATAATATTCATTCTACTTGACTGCCTTCAGAACTCAGTCTGCTCGTTTGAATACTATATCTGCTTGACTGCAAGATTCGCTCTGCTTCACAGTTTAAGATTATAGACCCTTTTTATATAGTTTTCTGTGGGCGGAGCTTAGGTGGATGCAGAAAAATTCCCATCAGCTTTACTGAAGCTAGCTTTGTTTTTGGTTTTAACAATGACTGGAGAAAATCCGATTTTACCTGAATATGTAAGGTAACTCACTGTCCAGGACCGCGATTGTTATTTGAAAAGGTTGACTTTACCGGACGAAACCAGATTGGCCGAGCCATACACGCTAACCCAAGGATGGACGATCTGACAGGATTCCCTCCGGTTGAGTGACTCACATCTATAGAGAAACCTAACGTGTAGGCCTATAGTAAAGAGAAACTCGCCTGTGTCTATCTAGTAATGAAGATGTATTTATTTTTTACAGCTACATGAACGGGGCCAAAAAAAAAAAAAAGTAAACATGATGAATATTATTTGAAGATGTATCATGTAATGGCCAAATAGTTCTTTGAAAGTATACCTCCTGTAAATGATATAAGTTTACAGTGACATTACAGTACCTTTACATACAGTAAAGATGTGAATATTAATTACACACTGCAAAAATGCTTTTCTTAGATTGTCTTGTTTCCAGCCAAAATATCTAAAAATTCTTAAATAGAGGAGGAATTTCTAGAAAAGTAAAAATTGTCTTGTTTCAGAAAAAAAAAAAAAAAAGTCAAATTTAAGTGAGTTTTTTTGCTTAGAACAAGCAAAATAATTTCCCAATGGGGTAAGCAAAATAATCTTATTTCAAACAGAAAACAAGATTATTTTGCTTGTTTCAAGCCAAAACTCACTTAAATTTTGACTAGACAATTTTTACTTATTTAGAAAATCTTTCTTGATTTAAGAATTTTTAGATATTTTGGCTGGAAACAAGACAAAAAAAATCTAAGAAAGGCAGGCATTTTTGCAGTGCAGAAACTAATTTTGAACTTTGATTTATTCTTTTTTACAAAGTTCTTAATTCCAGCCACAATCAGTCACAATTTATATACAATTACAGATGATTAAGCATATAAATAGTCCATTTGTTGTTTTACATACATGCACGCAGACATTATTTAATACACAACATAGTCGTGAGATGCATAGACGTGTAACACAAACCATAATCCACAACAACAATAGACAACACTTTATTTACCCTTTTGTGACAAGAAGTGTGCGCTGCAAACAGGAGCATTTTTGACGATCGTTTCTGTCCAGTTCACTCGTTTTATCACATTTAACCACAGCTGTCCTTGGTTTTTTGTCTGGCAGTGGCAGCAGGCAAGCGTTAATTTCAAATTGGAGCCTCAACTACATCGATTCTGGAACCCAACATCACAACAAGATGACATTTTAAGCTCCTGTGCTGATTTGAATGGGCCGCCTCCAGTTTTCGCTTTGTTTTGCCTCCAGCTAGCACTGTGATGTAAAACTAAAAGGGTCTATAGGGTCTATATTCAGTGCTCAATTGCATTCTTAATTCAGCTGACTCAAGAGTCCAGTATGTTAAGTGTGCAAGTTGGTGCACAAGACTTTAAACAGTTGTCTAGAAGATTCTGCTGGTTCCCAAAAACAAACCATGCTGATCACTGCTAGTCTGGTGATGTTATGGGGATCTCCACCAGGGTGAAAAACAATTCACCCAAAACAATGAAAGAGGACACCGAACAAGAACAAATCATCAGCAAGAGACAGCTGGAGGGGAGTTTCAGAAAATATCAAGGTAAGCACATTATTGTATGATCTGTCCATCTGACCATAGATTCATTTCTGGTGTTTGGTGCCCTTTGAATATTATAAAATGTAGAAAAATCAAACTATTTTTTAAATCTTCTTGCATAATCATGATAGGGAGTTTATCCAGTATGTTAGGGACAAATGAACAACAGTTTAAAAGACCTATGATTTTAATGTACGGCCATTGTGTACATTATTAACAGCTTATCTGGTGGCAAATTTGTCATTTTTTCTTTTCATATATAATTGTATAAAATACATTTTAGTTTACTTTTTAAAGTGATAAGTTATTGATACCGTGTTAAGTTATCATTGACACTGAATTATTTTATTTATTTTTTTTCTAAACAATGCAGGCAAAATTACTTTGGTATGAACTGGGATTTGATAGAAAATAGTATGTAAAACATTACTTTAGAAGTTTAAATACACTATTACCATGTATATGTTAAGTCTGATACATTTATTCATTTAGCAAACGTTTTTATACAAAGTGACTTTACAAAATGGAAAACAAGCACTTCAATGAATTACAAATGGTGGACACTAACAGATTAGACATTCTGACCTAAAGTTAGCAATTGCACAATGTCTGAGCAAAACTATCAAAATGCGTATCAAATAAAATAAAAATCATGGTTTTTAACATTAATCAAAATTGCATTACTAATACAATTATACAGATTTTTCTCACATTATCTATTAGTTTTCCCTACAAGGAGGTGATGTCAGCTATCTGATTTAACTGTTATTTAATTTTGCCAGCGTTTATTTATCGGCACAGTTGTCAGTGTGGGGAATAACTCGAGACACGCACAGTTTTTTTTTTTTTTTTAAATTGTTAAACTACATTTAATATTTTAAAAATTCTATAAATTAGAATACAGAACATTTTTTCAATCACAGTAACTTATTCTGATAAAAATATAGTTGATTCAAGAGTATAATAGTTTCTTCTTTTGCCACAGGATCTGAAACTGCCACTACTTCTCTGAGACCGACACTGACTTCGTTTACATGGACATTAGTGATCTAATTATTTACCTTATTCTGAATAAGACAATATTATGATTAAGGTGTTTACATGAGTTGCTTTTAGAATATTCCTTTCATGTTCCCGTTTTACATGTTACAGTACATAGACCGATTAATGGCATGCGTCATTACGTCCCCACGCGATGCAATCCGACGTCCCCTCCAGAATTTCACATATAAACATAATTCATCTTTGTTATGATGCCATACACAGTTTTGGGTGTTTCATTTTTAATTTTACGAAAGCTTCAAGTGCAGTTAATTATTTGTAATGCTATACGTGCAAACAGACGACGGCGTTGTTGAAGCCATGCTCTTTTGTTTGCCGTCATACGGTTGACCACTGCCGCGTCTCCGGTGGCAAAATGCGGTGAAAAGTCCTACACAACTTCGAAAATGTGACTAAAATAGGAATACTCCACGTCTTAATTTGATTTCGGTTTACTTTGAATATGACTTTAGCCGCATTAAGGTAATCAAAAATCTGTTTACATGGTAGATTCTTAATCAGAGTATTGTATTAATTGTGTTAAAAATCGGATTATTGTTGTCCATGTAAACGTACTCACTGTGTTGCTCACACTGCGCAACAAGATTTCTTCTCATCTGTCATCGTCTTGTCATAGCTGTGCGCATACTACACAACACAACGCTGACGAAGTGCACACACTACAAAACATTCAGTGAAGAGGTGTTCCCAACCATCAGCGAAAATACGTTTTCTCACATAAGTTCCCGTGAGAAATTACAGCGATTATAGGCCATTTCTTCAAGTATAAGGTTTATACATTAAGAAAATGTATTCATTCTTTAGAAGTATTACTCAGCTGGCTGTTGAAGTGCTGTGGCAATATTTGGCCACTGCTTTTCCTTTCAGTGTGGTTATGGTAATTTTTTGATGATACATCAAATAACAAATTAGGGGAAGTTGTGACCTAATGGTTAGAGAGTCGGACTCGTAATCCAAAGGTTGCGAGTTCGAGTCTCCGGTCCAGCAGGAATTGTAGGTGGGGGGAGTGAATGTACAGTGCCCTTGAACAAGGCACCAAACCCCCAACTGCTCCCTGGGCGCCGCGGCATAAATGGATGCCCACTGCTCTGGGTGTGTGTTCACGGTGTGTGTGTGCGCAATTTGGATGGGTTAAATACAGAGCACAAATTCCGAGTATGGGTCACCATACTTGGCTGTATGGCACTTTCACTTTCATAAACAGTGTTCTTGCCAAAGCTCTACAAATTTGCTTTCTAGTTCACGTGCGTTCTTCCTTGAAGACATTGTGTTTCATTTGAGTGACCTTTCTACGTTTATATCTTCTGCATTGTGATTGGCTAAATTAGTTTCACCTTATCATTGTGTCGCTCACATTACGAGATCACGTGGCGATAATATCAAACAGGTTTGAAAATGTCGTAGCGTCTGTGATAGCTCGAGACAGGTTTGAAATCACGTTGCTGACCTGCACATACTTAACGAGCTTTGGCAACCACAACGAGCTTTTGTGAGATTTGTTTTACATTAATCAACCCATACACGGTCAGTGACTGCGAGCTGCATTACACGCGATGCTGAAATGTTGGCTATCATGAAAAGCATATGAATGGCGGCAATAGTGGCTAATTTAAGAAGAATAGTGTAAGCAGCACTTCACGCCCACATAAAAACTGCGGTGCAACCGGTGTTTATCATAGCAAAGGCAACATATCTGGTGAATTCTGTGAGATGAGGATGGGAACGCCGGAGTTTATGGCGGTTAGAAGACATCTCCTACAATTGTCTTCGTTTTTCAAGACAAGCCATGATCAGAATTAATGCCAGAGAAGTCACACTGCAGGATGGTACACCAAACCTTCTGACACTGCCAGACTTTTGTCACAACAGCCATTAAATGGGCTGTCGGTGAACATGTCAAACTAACGATCAAAGACTACAGATTTTAGCCTAGGACTATAGGAATCTTTTAGGATTTTCTAAATTCGTCTCAGACGACCAAATCGTGGCCAAAATCACACAGTGTGTGCTGGGGTGAATGAAAGAATGAGGCATTTATATAGCGCTTTGTGTATTGCTGTACACCCAATGTGCATCTTCGACGGAAGCCACAGTACAACAGCGTCAGTGCACTCACCACTTACGAGAAGTGCCATGGGATTTTTAATGACCACAGAGAGTCAGGACCTCAGTTTAATGTCTCCTCCAAAAGACGTTAAGGCTGTATTAAAGTATAAAACTATTTACAGTATACACAATATGTAAACATCCCTAAGCCAGTAATAAGGCCTAAGCAGTTTTATAATATTTTAAATATAAAATGTATAAAACCTCTTACAGTATACAATTTTTAAACATCCCTAAGGGATGGAAAGGCCACTCATGTCAGCCTGCCAGACACCACACTGACTGAAGAGAGAAACCAACTGTGGCGCCGTTTTCTGCTTTTCTCCATGTCTTATGTGGTGACCTATAATAAAAGCCTAAATAAGCTTTTTTTTGTCACACTAAATAAACAGCCTAAAAAAAACATGCCTAGTAAAAAGGAGGCAACATTCTTGAAGAATACAATTCAGATAGAAAACATTTCATACAGTATAAACATGTTTTTCATTGATGTGAATGCTGATTAGATGCATTCTGGTAATGTGGTGGGTGTTTAGGAAAACCCAACATTAACCAGTCATGATAAAGCATCTGCTCCAGAGGAATCCTGTGCTCTGGATGACGCTGCAGACAAGCCAACAAAAAATGATGCATTCTGTGCAAAAAAAGGAGAAATTTATTTATTTCCTTAAACTTCACATGGTCTTTAATTATTTGGTCTTTACCAAACATCTCACTTTGTGACACAGCAAATACAGACTGGCTGTTGCTTAAGCAGAATAAGTCATTGGGATTTGGAAAACATCCATTACAAACAGGAGCACCCCCAGTGAAAACACCATTGCAGGCTTTGCATGGTAAAATCTCCAGTGCACTTAGGTTCATGATCATGGTTTCCAGCTTGATGTCACGATGGAAAACGCCACGATAACAGCAAAAGTTAGCAGCATAAATGACCTGCCACATAATGTTCTGTGCTGTCTACTCACTGAGGACACCACCGCAGCATTTCAGAAATGTTCTCATATCCATGCTTGGCATGGGGCGCTCCGTGACTATGAGGTAGATGTCTGGTTTGTCCTGCCAGTCCAGCAATTTAATTATATATGCAGACAGCTGGGTTCCCTACTGGCGATGACTGCCAGTGTGATCTCTAAAGGAGAAGGGGTTTAGGATGAAAAGCCTAAAAAGAATGAAAATGTGATAATTAGACTGAAGTTGTTTACCTTGTAAGGACCTACAAATGGTTTCTCAATGGCAGTTTGCCTATTGAAAATTATTTGTCTATAATTAACATGAATATAAGATAAGATGTTATTAATTGATTGAAAGGGAATTGAGAGCGCAGCATACAGTGGTGATGTGCGGTACCTTGTGTCCAGTGTTGGGTAAGTTACTTTCAAAAAGTAAAATTAATTAGTTACTAATTACATCAATATTGTATTTAAATTATTTTACTAATTACTCTGTCTGAAAAGTAACTTAGTTACTCAATAAGTAACTTAATTGTTCAAATCGCTAATTAGGCTATATCTTAAAATTCCTATAAACCTTAATAGAAATTAAACTCTCTATTCTATCAATTTGAGTAAAACATAGAATAAATTTAGCCTTTTAGCTTTAAAACAACTGTAATATAAATACTCTGCAAAATATCATTTCAGTTTGGCAAGATGTTCAGAAAAAGCCCAACTAGTAAACTCCAGACAGGTTTATGTAAAAATAACACATTAACTAATGTAGATAAGAATAAATGACAGAAATGATCTTCTCTGCTGAATAAAGCCAAGTCAGATTGCGCTGTTCTTCTTTCAAAAATGATGAAAATTAGATGATTTTTTTTTTTTTTTGTATCTAGGTGAGGGCGTTTGCGTGCAGGTAACTGCATATAATGAGCTCAGATACAGGAAAGACTGTAGCCTACATCGGTTTCATACGGATTACATAATCAGAAATATTAGTTTTTTGATTTGAATTCGTTCATTTAAAAGTAGACACTTCAAGCTTTTTAGATTCTATTGATTTTAGTCTTATATGTATCTGAATATTTAAGGTTTCTCTGTGAATCAGGAAAATCTGAAAGTGAACGAGCCGGCGCGCGGAGGGTTAAAGCCGCTACATTCAATTTTATCTTTAGAAGGTAAATTTAGATTTCAAATTCAATATTCATTTTAGAACTGTTGAAATTATTTACTGTAAGGCAAGTACTTTATAAGTAACTGTAATTAAATTATACACTGAAAAAGTAACTAAAAATGAACAGTAATCCCTTACTTTAAAGTAATTTAATTACAGTAAGTTACTTAGTAAGGCGTTACACCCAACACTGCTTGTGTCTTTTTGAAATATTTCACAGCCACCTAATTAATTTTTTATTTTTTTTTTTAAACATGTGCACAGTGGTGATTTCATTCCAGCCATAAATCTTGTAGAACAGAAGTTTTGGGAATTTAAATACTAAGCAGTAATTTAAAACCTAGTAAAGAATGTTTAGTCAGTCTGACAGTTTAAACAGGTTGAGTTCTCTAAATAGTGGACATAAGATACATTAAAAGGACTCGAAGAACCCAAAAATTGTAAAGTACAAAAAAAAAAAAACAACATACCTTAAGACCATCCTTGTAGCGAATCCCTTTACACAGTAAGCCAAATCCTACCTTACCCAGACTGTCACTGAATATGTACTTCCCGCAAACATGATGATTTGTTAAAAGAGAAGTAAATGTAGATGACATTAAATAAAATGGCATGTTATTTGTGTTTTTCAAATTAAAATCCATCTGACACACTAGAGGACTCTTTAAGTGAACAGCTAAATGGTAATTAAAATAATGAAAAACTTAAATGCTACAGCTGTTTTGGGTTATGGCAGTAAACTTACTCTGTTCCAACAAAAGAGCTGGAGAAGGGTAAGTGACGCCATGTACTTTCGGCGCACTGCACAGGCAATGTCCCTATCTGCTGCTGGACTCAATGCCCTTGTCTATTTTGGGACTGACTCCACAGGCATTGTCTCCATCTGCTTTGAGACAGGCAACGTCCCTTTCTGAGACTCACTGCAGAATCAATGCCATTGTGTGCTGTGGTTTTCACCACAGAGTCAAAGCTGCCATCTGCTGACAAATACACTGGAGATTCAGTGTTGTCACCTGCTGAAGAACACACTTGTGTGTCCAGGACTTCAGGTTAGAAGATTTCTTGGACCTCCTGAAGACCTAAAATCCAGATAAAATACTTTGACGAGCTGCTCCAGCATGCACGCTCTTCAGATGAGCAACACAATCAATCCTAGTTCTAAAGCCCCTTTTTTACAGGACACGGCAAGCGATGAAATCACCACGTGGCTGCCGCTTTTAATTTTAATGCGTTTTGTGCAGTCAAGGTTATGGACAGCTCGTGTCATGGACTCGAGGTGGACGTTGCCATAGTAAAATCGCAAAACGTGACAAAATGACTATTCACTAAAGTCAGCTCATCCAAAAATTAATTCTGTGTCTGTTAACTCACTCTCATTTTGTTCTCGTGTGACAAGGATCCCTCATTTATTTTGCATCTGTCGCAAACAACATATTTTACTTAATTTAGTTTTGGAATAATACAATCTATGGATTACTTTAAACAATCAACTTGTGCCATATATTTATTGGGCAGTCTTGAATCCTTTTAAGACTTTCATTCAAGGTTTCATTAGGCACTTCCTCAGCAAAGTCCTTAGCCCAGGCTTCTTTTATATAGTTTGTGTTCACAGGCAGTTTGGAAAGCATTAATACAGCTTGAAACCAGGTGTCTAGAGCTTGGATTTACCAAAAAAAACTTTGCTCAAATATATTAGATTTTGGTTTGTCAGTAAAACATGGAATGACTGTTTGAACAATGTCTCATTTGCAAGTACCGAAAAAAAGGGAACAGTAGTTCTTATTTTGCTAAGCTATAGGCCTTGTTAAAATTTACCATCATTTCACTTTTCTCTTCTGACCAATTACGGTCATAAACCTTCTGGAAGGAAATGCGGAGAGGCTCAGAACTTCGCGTGATGCACTGATCTCTGTAGGTTTTGTGTTTTCTACAAATCACTGAGCAACTTTATAGTTTCCAGCTTAAACTGCATTGACCTGGTTACAAGTTTTGAGTTTCCTGCAATGGCTGGGGCACATTGATTGCAGTAGATACACAACATAGTATTCCCATTGTACCGCAACCACGCGTACTGTGTTAGCCATTGCTGTTGGAAATTATAGATTTTTTTCCCCTATCCAAGTCTCCCTGCTTGTACCTCCCTCACCTGTACCTTCACAATCTCTTGATGGTCCTTCCTTTTTCTCCTCTCTTCACTCTGTCTTTTAAAATAATCGGCTATAGACCGCTTGATATTCACGCTTTAACATTTGTGTTTTATCATCTATGCGCCGTGCATGTACATAGCTAATGAACGCACACCCAGGGAAAGTAAAGGAGGGGCGAATTGAACCTGATTGGTTAACAGGGTACATGGGCCAGCCAGATACCAAAACAACCTGAATATTATGCATTCGCACCAATGCGACCGTGTGGAAATTTACCTCACACGTTATCAAAAAATGATCGCATTTGCAACTATTTTGGTCGCAGTCTAGAGCCCTGACTATATAGGAATTAGAGAATCAATGAACAAGTGGGCAATTTCAGGCACAGCAATAGAGTCGCCACCAAGATTGCTGGAGTCGACCCCAACTTTAGGGCTATTCAGAGTCGACTCCCCATCACTATTCTTTAGTCATTTGGCAATCCTACAGCCGTAACAAATTATCATGACACAGATCACATTGTCAGAAAAATCAGTCTAAGAATTTAATGCTCAAGTTACACATTCTACAGCTGTTTGTATGTTTGTTTATTTAATCCTAGTTATTAGGGGCTATTTTGAATTAGGTGGTAAACACTACATTGAGGATGCATTGGCTTGGCATTTGCCATCAGCACCATACCCTGAAGGTATTGAAAAGTTTCAGGCCAGCGCCAGCTTCAAATTAATTTTGGCTATTTGGTCTTGATAGATTCCTTGAGTCATACCAAGAAAAATTATACCAAATATGCCATAATCAAGTCAGAAATTGGCTAAAAACACATCTCTACCATCTTTATTTGACCCTTTAACTCTAGCACTCTCTATTCTAATTCTATTTTTTCCAAAAAACAAACAAAAAAAACAACAAACAAATTTAGACCCTTTTAGACTTGCACTCTATTAAATTACTAACTGCTTGTTTTCTTAAAAAAAAAACAAAACAAAAAAAAACAACAACACTAGCTTTTCTAATCCTTTTGTTTGCTATTTGTTTTCTTTATTATACAATTTAAAAAAAAAAAAAAGCAAAAAAGGCCTCTAACACTACCTTGCTCTATTCTTTTATTTTATCTGGTTTCTTTTTATTTATTATATAGCAGGAGCATTAGAGAAATTGAATGAACAAATATAAAAATAAAACACTATATAGATTCCTATTAAAGCAACTGTATTAAAGTTTTTCAGTCAAGAGTAGGGAGTGATTTTTATCTTTGTGTTTTGGTGTTATTAACATTAAAGGAATAATTCCTTTATTGGAATTATTATACCATGCTATTTTTATACCATCATTTACTCATTCAAAAGTTGGTTTTAAACCTGAATGAGTTTCCTTCTTCTGCTAAACATAAATGCTATTTTGAAGGTGGAAAACCAAACAGTTGCTGGTCCACAGCAACTTACATAGTATTTTTTTCCTACTATCAAAGTCAATGTGGACCAGCAACTGTTTGCTTACCCAGATTCTTCAAAATATCTTCTTTTGTGTTCAGCACAAGAAAGAAGTTAACACAGGTTTGAGACAACATGTGAGTGAGTAAATAATGACCAATTAAATTTTAGGGTGAACTCTCATTCATTTCGTGTTCTGGCTTGGAAATGTAGGACAGCATATACATGATGCAGCTGAAAGAGTCAAGAACAAACTGAATGTCCATGTTGGCGTTCCATGCCCTCAGCAAATCTGGGTTGTATCCATTCACCCAAGCCTCCTTTGGATCACGCTTCAGCAAAATCACGTTTGAAGTGGACAGTGCCTCAGCGTATTTACAGTAATCATCCATGGACAGATTACATTTGGTCAGCAAGTCTGACAAGTTGTCAAAGGAGGCCTGGGGATCGTTTAGCAAATCCCACAATGGCTTGAGTTTCGTCCTGGCGTCGTTCATTGCTTTTCGGACAGCATCCTGTCTTGCCTTCTTTCTGTCTGGTTGGTTTTGGTCTTCGTTTTGATCTTCTTCTGGACGTTGAGGTCGTGGACGGGTGATGGTGGTGCTTGACATGGGTAGTTTAGGGAACCCATATCTACACAACACATTTCCTTTCTTGCAAGATTTGGAGTGCTTCCTGCTGTGAAGTTGAACTTCGGTGACAATTTTATGAAGCTCGGGATCGGTGGTAGAGTCCGGCAACTGGCAGGTTATGTAACGGTCAATAAAGTCACACACTACTTGGTCAGATTGATTTTCGAATTCAGGGGCCCCTTTTACCCAGGCCAGCAGATGAATGTGTGGGCTTCCTCTGGCTTGAAACTCGACTCGATAAAAGTAATCC
>JAFVLL020000114.1:0-18454 GCA_021397915.2 Tor tambroides
TAAAGCTTGCTCTCTTGTTTCTGCTAGGTAACATGCTGCCAGTGTTTTGTGTGGTGGAGCACTACGAGAGCCCCATCGAGTTTGACAGCAAAGAGGAACATGCTGAGTTCGTTCTGGTCAGGAAGGACATGCTCTTCAACCAGCTAATCGAGATGGCCCTGCTCTCCCTGGGCTACTCGCACAGTTCTGCTGCACAGGCTAAAGGTACGGCGTGTTGTTATCATCCTAAACATGGCACACAGACACATGGTACACGACGATACCTATTTCTCCAGAATGTGCATGTGCTTTTTTGCCGTTAGATCAGAATCATGAGTCATAAAATGCCGGGCAGATGCTCGGATATTTTTGGAGGCTAAACGGAGATATTTTTGGAGTGATTTGTTGGCTATGTTCTGGTAGTGCATGCATGCTTGTGCTCGGGCTGACCTGATGCCGAGGTAAAGGGGGTTGTGGGTAGAGGCAGGAACACACAGGTGCACCTCCTGCTCTCTGTAATCACACTTTTCTCAATGGGAACGAGTGTGGAGGTGGGCCTGCGGTTTCTAATTGCTTGCTTTATGGAGTTGGGGGCTATTTTAAGAGCCGTAGCCTTCAGCCTGTAATTTATTGCAGGCTGTCCATCATAATTTCTTTTTTCTTTGGATCTTCTGGATCTTGTTTTTTTTTCTGTTGCTCATTTAGTGCCAGTCGACAGACAACATATGGTCGAGCAATATTTTTTTTTAAAGAATGCCATTTTGCAACTCTGTATAAAAAAAAAATATACCATGGTATTACCATAAAAAATAAACTTTAGAAAGACCATGACTGTGTTTCAAAACCTTGTGGGCAGCAAGTCAACATACAAATGTATCATGCAAATAGCTAATCACAAAGACTCGAGAAATAGATTTCAGTAGAGTTTGGTATTATAACGTGTGGTTAAGTTAATGTGATATTCATAAATCAGTACTGCTCAAATGTTAAGAAATGAATACCTTTATTCAGAAAGGATGCATTAAATTGATGAAAAGTGACAGTAAAGACATGCATCATTTTACAAAAGATTTCTAGTTCCAATAAATGCTTTTTTTTTTTTTTTTTTTAAACCTTTCATCAATCCTGAAAAAAGTATCAGTTTCCACAGGACAACTGTTTTCAACACTGAATATAATAAATATTTCTTGAGCTGCAAATCAGCATATTAGAATGATTTCTCTAGGATCATGTGACACTGAAGACTGGAGTAATGATGCTGAAAATTCAGTTTTGTGTCACAGGAATAAATTACATTTTAAAACATATTGACAAAGAAAATAGTTATTTTAAATTCTAATAATATTTCACAATATTACTGATTTTAGTGTAATTTTGATCAAATAAATACAGCCTTGGTGAGCTTAAGAAACTTATTTCGAAAGCATTAAAAACTCACAGACCTCGATCTTGACAGTATTTTAAAAAAAAAAAGAAAAAAAGTATACACAAATATTAGTTACAATTGTCAATCTTAATTATATTGCGGCATTAAATGTGTATTTATAACCAACATTTCTCTCATTTCGCTTGCCATCGTGGATACTTTTTTTAATTAACCCTGTCGCAATGCATTATGAGATTGTGTTGTCCACAAAAGATGCGTGTGTTGCTGCCTGCAAAAGGAGATTGCTGTAAATCCTGCCTAGTTCACTAGATTTTGAGTGAAAACTCAAAACGGCATTACTATGATGGTAATACCATGGTATTCTGTGAAGTATGTTACTATACAAATTAGTATTTAGAAGCATGATGCATGAATATAGTTATGAATTAGTACATATAAAAGTATCATAGCTGATAGATATGTGCAGTCCTTCATTACCATGTGCTGTCGTGTGAGTAAATCTGTCTGTGGTAAATGGTGTCGCCTCACCGCAGGTCTGATTCAGGTGGGCAAGTGGAACCCTGTGCCTCTTTCCTATGTGACGGATGCGCCCGACGCCACAGTGGCAGACATGTTACAGGATGTGTACCATGTGGTCACGCTGAAAATCCAGCTACACAGGTCAGTGTTTCCCATGTACTGTACCCACAACACAACGCAGCAGTGCCACCACATACAGTGCTGTTTTTCCCACAAGCCACTGCTGTGGGCACACGCAGACACACCTCTTCCTATTTCTGTAGACATCCATGCATCTGTCTGTCTCTGTCTCTGTGTCGTCTCCAGAGGCTGTGTGGCTGTCTCACACTTTAAGGTGTGCCGGATCCAGTCCCTCCTTTTCTTTGTGTGTGTGTGTGCGTGTCTATGTGCAAACATGGACGTGTTAATTGCACATTACAGCAGTACTACCGCTCATCCAATTACTCCAGTGTTTTAAAGAACTATGAAACCATCAGTATTTAATTATTAATCCGGAAAGCCTTTTTTATAACATAAATTCATGACGAAGTTTGTCATTTTTACTTGCAGCGTCAGCTTCATGTATCTTAAAAAGCTATTTATTTACATTGAAGTATGAATCATACAATAAAAAAAATGTGATTTTCTTTAAACAAACACCGACACTGTTTTAAATATTTCCTATTTTTGCTTTGTATGTGTTTATTTCATGTTTCATTACAAAAAAAATAATAATAACGACTGTATATCACTGTAATACATTCAGTTTGGTGGTCCATCAGTGTTATCAAACAGGTTTCCCTGTCTTCCATTGGTCAGACAAACAGATATTCGCTTATTCAACTAGTTAAGTCAAATCTGTTTGTCTGATCGATTGCAGACTGTTTGAAAACAGTCATTGTTTTTGCAGTTCCGTTTTGTCATACTAGTCGCAAAGAAATTATGCCCTTTGCTTTAATTTTCATTGCATGCAGGCTTTTTTTTTTTTTTTTTTTTGCATGGAGTGTTGCGATATTTTCTTGGCAGCTTGCCGTTTATTGCGTCCTATTGAACAAGCATTCATTAATGACACCCTGAATGCAGCTGTGTTTTCTCCATTGATTTGATGGTGCATATTTTTTCCTGAACACACATGCATAAATGTTCTAAATACTGGATTTTTTTTCTTGTAAATAAAGTATTTAGATGATAGTGGATGCTGGTCCTTTTTAATGCATCTAGCATCGAAATCTAGATGGAAACACCTTAAATTGTTTTAGCAAGCACATCAAGGCAGGAAGGTAGAAGTAACGTGAAATAATAGTCGCCACATGCAGCTGATGTATAATTCATGCATCAATACAGCAGATGTGTTGTATAAAGTAATTAACTAATCAGAACAATCAGGAGAGAGAGAGAGGAGAGAGACTCCAGATGCATCTGCTTCATGCGCCAAATGAAATCTGTCTGTCTTAGAGGGACGCTTGCAGCAGGAAAGCAAAGCCCAGTGCTCACCGCTCTCTCTCTCTCTCTCTCTCTCTCTCTCTCTCTCTCTCTCTCTCTCTCTCTCTCTCTCTCTCTCTCTCTCTCTCTCTCTCTCTCTCTCTCTCTCTCTCTTTTGTTTCCCTTTTTCATCTCTCTCTTGTTCTATCCCTTCCTGCAGTTGTCCTAAACTGGAAGACCTTCCTCCAGAGCAGTGGACCCACTCTACAGTAAGAAATGCGCTCAAGGAGTTACTCAAAGACATGAACCAGAGCTCTCTGGCAAAAGAATGTCCCTTATCACAGGTGCTGGAGCCTTCCACGTCTAGTTGCCAAGATTGCAAGTGTCCCTTTTCAAATGCCCAGAGTTTGATAGAGTGGAAATGGACAGAATTGCCATAGAAATCCAAATCAATAGCCATTGTCATCCCTGTAGATTAATGCACTTTATTTTGATGCTGTTGCAGCACTGCTAGCCATTGTGAATGCGAGTATTGTTGGGTAAACAATGGGCGAACCACAATGATCTTGATAATGCATTACAAGCTGTGAACTGTTATGGGTGAATCTCACGAAACCTGTCAACATGTTGTGTTTTAGCCTTAGAATCTGTTGAAAGAATTATGGTTGCTTATAGAAAATTAAGCCTTTTTTTTTTTTTTTACTGTATATTTGTCGGTTGCAGCTCACATTCTCATTACCCTAATGCAAAAAAAATAAATAAATTAAGGGATACATTTAAAATAACCAAATTAATAAATAATCCTGTTTTTAAATTGAATATTTAAAATGTATTTATACATCATGGTAGTTTTATTTTGGAATCTTTATACTATAATTACCATAATAAAAATTTCTTCAGAAATTCCTTTAAGAATAATCAGGGAAAAATGTGAGACATATTGTAAAACATCCAGACTTTTACAGTAATGGGAATTTGAGGGAGAATATCTGCTTAATTGCGGTGAAAATAATGCAAAAGTTTTTGGTCCTAAAAATAGGCTTCAGTTTTTTTTTAATGTGAATTTATGATTAAAATAATTTTTAATGTTAAAATAAATAATTAAAATATTAGTACAGCATGATAGTGTTGTTTTGGAGTCTTTATACTTAATTTTTATTTAATTTATGCTGATTTATAAAAAAAAAAAAGTAATATAAATGAGATGTAAAACATCTGGACTATTACAGTAATGAGAACTGGAGGGGGAAAATCTGCTTAAAAAAATATTGGTCCTAAAAATAGGCTTAATTTTTATGTGAATTTAATTATTTATTTTAAAACTAAAAGATTCTTTTTTTAAATAAAGTATTTATACAGCATGATAGAACTAGTTTTGAGTCTTTATACCATATTTTTTTAATTTAAGCTGATTTAAAAAGTGTTATATAATAAAAAAAATTACTGTATTTCCGTAATAAAAATCTCACCAGAATCACCTTTGAGAATAATCAGGAAGAAAGTGAAACACAAAACATCCAGACTATTACAGCAATGAGAATTTGAGGGGGGAAATCTGCTTAACAGTATTGAAAATAACGCAATGGTCCTAAAAATGGCTTTATTTATTGATTTATTTTTAAGTAATATAATTTTTTATTTTATTTTTTTTCAATTTACCCCTCTTGATTTTGCAGTGAAATGTGACCTGGGCATGTTTCTATGAGATTCACAATGCATTTTAAATAAGCAGAGCTGGCGTTTAAATGTTTAAGGAAAGGCGAGCGTTTCAGCTCGTGTGGTGGTGCAATCGCAGTCTATTTCATCTCAGGGAAGCCCGTTCTTTACCTGCAGGTGTGTGCGTGTGTGGTGATGTAAAGAGTCCCAGGGTGCTGTTCAGGCAGCGCAGGGGCTGGGCCGCTCCACATCTCTCTAATCACTCTGTTTACAGTCCATATGTGAGCTATTCCCACTGAGCAGCGGCCCGGTGCTTACACTGAATTAGAGTCCGCTCACAGCTCGCATGCCGTAGGCTGGGCGGCCCGCTCGCGTGTGCTGCAATTTTCGGGGGAGGGGGGGAGTTTTCTGCTCTTGTTGTTTCTGATTTCTCTTGCTGGCGTGAAGTAGGAGTGTCTTTCGCTAATTTTAGTCGTTACTTCTCCAGTTAGAACAGGATACCTCGTCTGCGTTAGGGTCATCTTTGATAGGTAACATAGTAGAGGTGACCTTTTCATTTAGGTGAACAGTCTTGCTGTTGAACAGGAAGAGTTGGAGAGATCAGGCCGATTTAAGAACGAATGCCAACTTTTATAGGATTAGCGTCGTCTTGATACTCCGAACGGTAATCCCTGCTCTTGAAAAGGTTAATGAATGGAGAATCAGAAGGAGAATTAGGCCAAAATGGAGGGGGATTGTGAATATAGTGCTTTTTTCCAAAGCTACGTTGCATGTTTAGGTTTATTCGCAAACAGGAGCTGTTCATTCTTGTGTAGTTGGTGAACTTTGTGTCTGAGTATTTGGCTAGTCATTCTTAAAGGAAGTCTTATGTAATTATGTTGATTGACCGTCATACACCAACTGGACATTTTTCTTAGTAAAACTAGCAAGTCGGATGGAGTTCAACTGAATCAGGGGTCTTGATATGGTTTTCAAAGTTGAAGTAGTTTTGATTTGACTTTAATGCTGTGGCAAAATGCATTAATGTTATGCATGCACGTATGTGCTTTCCCATGACTATACATTTTCTAGTTATTATTGTGTTATTACTGAAAAATTTGAGCTTTGGAAAGGCAAGTTAAACATTTACTTGAATTTTGTTATAATATTAATGTTGATATTTTGATCAATACTGATAGTGGTATTATTTTTTTAAATGCAGCTTTAAAGGGGATGAATTTAGCAACTTCTAAAAGTCACAATATTTTTATTTTTTTTTTTTTTTTAAATTTATCCATTCTTATGTGTTGTAATATAAAAATTTAACATTTTAATTTTATAAAATCGATGCTGATATTCATATAAATTTATATCTGATATTGATATTTACATTGATATTGATATTTATATTGACGTTTGGTATATTTTGTGTGGTGGCATGGATGAATTTAGCAACTTTTAAAAGTAAACACGCTAAACATGCTAAATCATGTTTTTTATTTATTTTTAATTAATTTATATATAAATTAAATTCATCCCCTCTTAAGTGCCATGCTATACGAACTAAACATCTATTTTAATTTTAGAAATGTTTTTTAGCAGCAGCAGGGATAAATTGAGCAACCTAGAAAATGCACACACTAAAACTTTTAAAATAAAGATCGTAAAAAGTGCTGTTGTATACAAGTTAAACGCACACACACACACACACACACACACACACACACACACACACACACACATACATATATATATATATATATATATATATATATATATAATATATATTAGTTTATCCCCTCTTAAATGTGACACTCCAAAAAAAAAAAAAATTTAAATAAAAATAAATAAGGCAAAATAAAAACCAGTTGACCTTGATAATCGGCTACTTGACCCACTCCTAGTTCGTTGTGTTTTTGGGCTAAAGATGACCTGGTTAAAAAAAAAATTAAAAATAAATAAAACATGGATATTGTTTTCAGCAGAATATAATTCGCCTGCTGTCAGACTGATTTTTTTCGTGCAATGCTAGAGAAAGGAGAAAAGTAAATTGCTCGTCCAGGTTTACGAGAGGCCCCTCCTGCTCATCAGCCGTCTTTCAGCACACGTATGTTTCCCTGTGATCAAACTTAACCCCTGTGTCCCCTCAGACGACCGCAACAATAGAGCTCCCCACCCACCCCTTGGCCCTGAAAGAGCAGCTGTGTAGTTGCATAGCAGCAAATAGCTGTCAAATGCCATCTTTTCTCGGGCTTGACATAGGCTTTCCCCCCTTTCTCATGCAATGGACGAAAAAGAAGCTGTAATTAAGACGTTTTTAAAGGAAAAAAATGAAAAGGAGGGGGAATTAACCCACTTCTCCAACACAATGGCGAACAGTCTCTCCGCAGGGAGACCAAAAGATGGCACGTAAGAAGGAAGTACAAACAGTGAGAGCCTAGCTAGATACGGAGCGTTTTCATGAGACTCCCCCGTGACAGAAAGCCAAATAGATGGTTTAGGTCGATAACGGCGTGACATACTTCCTGGGCGCACCGATAAGCCTCGCGATGGTTATCTTTTAAAGAGGCTTGTCCCATTACCTGTTGATGGCTCCTGGCGTTTGGTACGCTGAGGCGTTTATCCGCGTGGTGGATGGGTCTCGGGAGTTCGAGACGAGTGATTAATGAACGGAGCTTTTCACAACATCTGTGTCAACTGTACCCAATATGAGCGTCTGACTCACATCAGATCTCAAACAGATCTTTGATGACTCATGAAATCTTGGTAATTTCATTTCTCTTCTATTGTTAGTTGATGGTTTTGTTTGTAAGCTCCCTTCCAATCCTGACTGTTGTTTCAGATCAGCGATAAAAGAAGCCGTGACATTTTAAAACGCCAGTTGGCCTTCAGATGTGCGGTTTGAACCTGGCCTCCTATCAGCATGGCACTGTGGTTTCATATTCCGCCCTTGCCTTTGGAGAGGGTCTTTTGCTCGTCTTGGATACCGTTATACACTTTATTTCTACAGCAGCACAAGCTTTGGCAGTAAAGGTTAATAGTCCTTCTCAAGCATACACAGAGATGTGTACTTTGGTGAGTGGTTAACCCTCTTCTGGCTGGTCCTGCTGAACTGTGCACCTGTTCATGGTGGAAAAAGGTTCCAAAATAATTTTTCAGCCCGATGCTGTTGGAGGACCTTTTTAAAATATCCATATAGTGCTATAGTTATCCTAAAACATTACATGGAACTTAAAAAGGCTCAGTTTTCATTAAGTTGTGAACCATAGAAGGAGATTTTTTTTTTTTTTTTTTTTTTTTTTTTTTCCCCCACGTTCCATATAATGTCATAGAAGAGCATTTTTTTAAATTCCTTATGATGTTGTTGGAGAACCTTTTCAAACTTGATTTGAACAGTTTAGATTTACATATTATGCAATAAGCAAATGTTCCATATGATGTCATAGAAGAGCATTTTTAAATGTATTTCTGTATGATGCCATAAAGAACATTAAGTTCCATATCTCATCATAGAAGAACGATTTAAAATTCCATTCCATATGATGTCACAGGAGAACATTTTAACATTTAAACTCTGTATGAAATCATAGAACCATTTAAATTTCCATGTCAGTAAGAATATTTTCATAGTGAGAATAAGTTCCATATGTCATAGTTTTTTTTTAATTTCCATATGATGTCAAAAAAAGTTTAAACTCCTTGTGAAATCATAGAACAATTTCCATATTATTCCATAAGAAAATGTTTTTAAGATCCATATGATATAGAAGAGCCTTTTTAAATTTCATATGATTTCACAGGAGAACTTTAAACTCCGTATGATATCGCTGAACTATTTAAATTTCCACGTAATGCTACAAGAGAACATTTTTGTGATTCGTATGGTGTCATAGAAGAGCCTTTTTAAATTCTGTTTAATGTCATAGGAGATTTTATTTTATTTTTTTAACTATGTATGTATGAAATCATGGAAGAACCGTTTAAATTTCCATGTTATGCAATAAGCAAATGCTTTTAAGTTCCATGTGATGTCATAGAAAAGCTATTTTAAATTTAATATGATGTCACAGGATACCTTTTTTTTTAAATACCATATATCATATCATTGATGAACAATTAAAATCATTTTCCATATGATGTCATAGAACATCCTTATTAAAGTCCATATGTATGATGTCATAGGAGAATGTTTTAAACTCCATATATTATCACATAGAAGAAGAGTTTAAGAGTGCATGTCATAGAGAACATATATGATTTTGATGAAAAACAGTCCATGCACTAACCTATAATTTAACATCAAAAACAAATCTCCAAAGAAGGTTATAGTCGCATCAAGAACCCTTCAGAGGGAAAATGATTCTTGATAAGAGATGCATAACTGCCGCTGAAGAGCCTTCATTCTGAGAGCACATCTCTAGGTCTTCAAGATGCATTGGAGCATTTGGAAACAGGAATGCTGAAGTTATCCATAAACTCAAACTCTATTGTAAGCTGCAAAGCCCCCCTCCTCCCCACCTCTGAGTCCCCAAGTGCTCATGTTATAAAAATGATAAAGCTGCTGTACCTGTAATTTAAAAACAGATGGTTTCATCTTTTGAATATTTATAACAATCAAAACAATTTCTGCGCTATGTAGCCCAGGGCTATTAAGGTGTTAAGTGTTGGGTTTAATGAAAAAGAATCTCAGCTCTTTTTTTTTTTTTTTTTTTGTGGAATGTATTAAAATAGAAGAAAAAAGCAGAGGAGATGAATAGGAAACGTGCTGTTAGGGCAGCGAGGAGACGTGAACTCGTTGTGTGGTCTCAACATGCAACTCCGGCTGTGAAAACAGATTGCGAATATGAGTTGCATTCATATAGGGCAGAAATCCCCAAAGCATCATCTGCTTTGCTGTCTGCCTCACAGAGCCTCCTGTATGCATACACTTTCATACTCTGTGGCATTTGTTAAAGGGACATGTATTTTTTTTTTTTAGTTTATATTACTGGAGAAAAAATTGTGCATGAATCGCATTGCATATGTTTTTTGGATCAAGATATGACACTATTCATATAATGCTGAATTGTGCGTAGTACAGGATTTCTTGACAGACTTTGTTATTGTACTGTGAGTAAACATACATTTTAAATGACGCATACAATTTTATCTTGCAGAGTATGATTTCTTCAATTGTTAACAGCACTTACTATGCAAATGTGTCTGCGGCGAAGTGTCAAGAGTTCGGACGCTGGTATAAACATTTCAAGAAGACAAAAGACATGATAGGTAAGCAGAATGCTAAATGAAAATTAGTCAATCACCTATCTAAAAAAAAAGAGACCTGTCTGTCTATCTATTGACTATTTGTCCATCTCTCTCTCTCTCGCTCTCTCTCTCTCTCTCTGTGTATCTGCCTAACTGTTGACTATTTATCTGTCGATCTGTCTGTCTGTCTGCCTGTCCATCTGTCTATATCTGCCTCTATATCTGTCTGTATCCGTCTGTCTGTCAGTTTGTAGCTACCTATCTATCTATCTGTCTGTATCCGCCTGTCTATCTATCTGTCTGTATCCGCCTGTCTATCTATCTGTCTGTATCCGCCTGTCTATCTACACATCTATCTATCTATCTGATACATCTATCTATCGATACATCTCTCTCTGTCTATATATGTATATCTATCTATTGACTGTTTATCTGTCTCTGTCTCTCTGTGTGTATATATATATATATATATATATATATATATATATATATTTTCTATGTATATTTGCTTCACTGACTATTCATTTGACCATTTATCTCTCTGTTGATCTATCTGTCTGTCTATCTTTTGACTGTTTGTCTGTCTGCCTGACTCTGTCTATGTCTATCTAGTCTTTTCCTTTTCTACTTATTTTTAATATGCCTCATTTGTTTGTTCTTTAGATTCAGTTAAAATGCAAATCTAACAAAACCTGTCAAATATAGACCTATGTTTAAGACAAAAAGCCTTTTTTGACTACAATTCCATCTTTGCCATGCAAATAATAATCAACAGCACTGTGATTTTGAGCTTTTCAAGTGTTCAAACAAGCACCAGTCAGACAGTCAGTCAGTCAGGTTGTTATACTGCAGCTCTTGACATCTGCCTCTTGTTTCCTGTTCACACGTTCACTTTTACCCCCACTAACACTCTCTCTTTCTCTCTCCACACCTGTGAATGCGTGTGTTGCGTGTTTGTGTTCGCCTGCGCAGTCGTGCGCCAGCCCTCCCAGCTGGAGGGCTACCTGGGGACGTGTGTCCTCCACGACAGTCCACGTGCCACCACGTTAGGTAGGTCACGTGACGCACCGCAAACCTCCCCACCTTATTATTCATGAGCGCATGTGCTCGCATTCCGATGGCGGAGACACCGTAACTTTGCTTTAACAACTCATGGCAGGCCGAGAGCCGCGTGAGTGGGACATTGAGCGTCAGATGACGCAGTCTGCCATGAAATGATATGAACATACACACAATGTACAAAACCAACAAACACTTTAGTCTTTTGTTGACACTAAATGTCTGTCAAGTCAAATTTGTTTGTATAGCGCTTTTTACAATACATATTGTTCAAAGCAGCTTTACAGAAAATCATGTTAATGTTTATAATATCTTAATGTCTTAATGCTTTGTAGTCACTTTAGTACTGGGCAATAATATAGCAATCAAGCAGTTGAGACATTTTGACGTATATCTGCTATTTTCATATATATATATATATATATATATATATATCTCCAACTTTATATAAATAGCTGGGCAATAATGTACTTAATTTTGTGATGATATAAACAATCATGCAGCCAAGATTTATTATATTTCCAACCTTTTATATAACACTAGGCAGTAATAGTTTACTTTTTGCCATGATAAAGACAATCAAGCGTTTTGAGATTTGTTGCATGGTACTATACCTCTTTAGATGACTGTACTGTATGTATCCAGGTGTATATACTTGTATCATATATACTTATTTTGCAATTGCAAATTGCCTGTAACTTTTATTTTGAAATGTTTCTTTTTTCATTTTGTACTAATCAAGCAAGTTTCTAGCTACAAGAAATATATCTGTCCACGCTGAATGCAAAAATGCTTTTCTGAAAATCACAGCCAATCAGAACATATTTGATGTTTAGTATACAGTTATGCAGAGCAGGATTTTAGACCAATGAGATTATTATGGGCGGGGCTTGTGGCTGGAATGTTACTGGGAATTTACATTTACGCATTTGGCAGATGCTTTCTTAAATTTAGTTGTCATCTTGAACTAAATTGATTTGAATAACACTATTGTCTGCTTCACAACTGAAATTGAAGAATTTTGCAACATTAAAGAATCCATAGTTGACCCAAAAATGAAAACTGGCATCATTTACTCACCCTTAAGTTGTTCCAAATGTGTATGAGTTTCTTTCTTCTGTTGAACACAAAAGAAGTTATTTTGAAGAATGTTTATAATCAAACAGTTGGTGGTAGCCATTGAGGTCCATATATTTATTTTTTTCCTACTATGGAAGTCAGTGGCTACCAGTAACTGTTTGGTTACTAATATTTGTCAGAATACCATATTTTGTGCTCAACATGTTTGGAACAACATGAGGGTGAGTAAATGTTTTTTTTTTGGGTGAACTATCCCTTTGTAAGGCTGTTATTTTCCTGTTTATTGCTGTGATGCTGTTTTGAAACAGCCTGTGCTGTATAAAATGCTATATAAATGTATACATTTAAATTATACATTATATTGCATTTAAGTTATATGTTTAATCAGTTTCTGCATTCCCTCGGAAGCGAACCCATGACCTTGGCATTGCTCTATTGTCTAAACTGCAGGAATGCGAAGCGACGCCATAGTTATCCCAAAGTTGTGGGTTTAACTCCCAGAGAGCGCTGCGAATGATGAAGTGCATGTCTTGAATGCACTGCCTTTTGTAACTGGTGCGCACTGAGTTGCGTTTCGCAAGTGGTCAGCGAGAGGCCGGCCTCGCAAGATCTTGCGGAGTGTGGCGAGCCGTCTCTAGTGCAGCAGCGCTCCCATTGAAACGTAGCCGGGCTGGAGAGCAAGAACCCGCCGTGCCATGGGGTTTTACCTCCCTCCCCTCAGCCTGCATTCTCTCTCTCATTGTGCTCCTAATCCCAGCCTGCTTTGTGGCAAATTCCACAGGAGGGACTCCGGTTCTCTGTCTGTGTTGCCGCCGCTGCAAACAGGGCCTGCGAACGCTTTCTTCCAACCTTTTCAATTTGCATGGAAAAGCGTGTGCCCCCCAGCAGTTTTCAACACCAAAAAGACAACTGAGAGGCATACCGTAACATCAGAGCACAGGAATGAGGGGGATTATGGGAGAGCTTTGATTATTACCCAGTTTTTTTTGTTTGTTTTTTTTTCTTTCCCTCTCACTTTCTGGTGATATTGAAAAGAACAGCCGTGGCTTTGTGCTTGCTGTCAGTTAAGACACATGTTTGCGTCCTTGTGCTTATTGTGCGTATCTCTGGAGAGTTTCCATGTGCTTAATCTGGTTTTTATCTTCTTGTTGAAATATTTATATTTTGATGATTTGCCTTAATGCTTTTTTTGCGCTCCATAAAATCCGTAAGATTGTGATGGAGTTGTGTGGCAGGCGTGCTGGTAGGTGATGGGCATTGTATTTTTTTTTTTTTTTTTTTTTTTTTTCTTTTTAAGTAATAACTGACTACCTGTGTTTCAAGAAAGCACAACGTTTTAGTCCTTTAAAGGATTGGTTTGCAATTTTTTGCTATATTTACTCACATTTATGTTGTTCCAAATCTGTATGCTGTTATTTTTTTCCATGCAACACAAAAAGAGAAATTATATTCATAGTGACCACATCTGTCAAGAATCTGCAATAAGCTGTGAAATGGACAAAAAACTACACTAAAAGTAGTCCATCTTTCAGAAAAGTGTCAGATTTAGAATTATTTCTTTAAATTCAAACATTCATAGACATTTTTTAATTTTCCGATTTTCAAGCCTGTTAGCCACCACACTAAATGTCTCGATTTAAAAGAATCAAAGTCATTTATAGCCACAAATGGCATCAAATAGGGCACGTACACACTACAGCTAAATTCGGTTGTCAGTTCACCTTTTACTCCTTAATCGCGTTCTGTACACACATAATTCACTAAAATACGGGAGTGACAACCGGATTCCACAACCGCATTAACTCCTGAAAAATACAGGTAGTGACAACCGCATTTAGAGAAATTCTACGCAGTGTGTATGGAACTGAACTGAACAACTAGTTGTTAATGACGTATTTGAACGTGCATCAGTGTATTCGTCTGTATGTGAGATGCAAGAAAATAACAACAGTGAATAACAGTGAAAGTAGTCTTAACTTAGCACGGGGTTAGCTGCGCTCATGAGCCGTCCGGTAAAGTGACAGTGTTGCCAGATCTTCATAGAAAACAAACAAACAAGGAGAAAACTTGAACTAAAACACCCAAATGCTTTGTTTTATAACACCAAAAAAATCATATATCTCATATCCGTGATCTTTATGAGCTAAGACCAAACAACATGCCTGAAAGCACTTGTAAATATGAGGACATGGCAACATTGCAAGACAGCGCTCTCTAAAGCAGCCTCCCGAGCATAAACAGCACACAGCACGTCTATCAGCAGTAGTTTAGTTAAAATCGACGGACAAAAAGAGTCTTTAGTCAAAAAATGGCACATAACAAACGGCTAAACTTTTATTCACTCCTGCAAGACAACAGAATGTTGCTATGGTTACAAATGCGGGAGTGACTGCTGTTCCGTACACACATGGAACGATAATTTACGGGACTCACTCCCGCATTTAAATGCGGTTGTCACTCCTGAAACTTGTAGTGTGTACGTGGCCATAGTTACCTTACTTTCAATCCGCTCAGTCTGGCCTGTTTAAAAGGCCGTGCTCTGGGCTTCCAGCACAACGTGGTTATATTTAGACTTTCCCAAAATTTCATATTAGCCAGCTTGTGTACCTTGTTTTAGAATTAAGAGCATAAAGGACGATTCAAGTGTATAGCTCTCTGGCTCGGTCCATGTGAAGACGTTCTGCTCGCTGCTTTAGCAGAGCGCCCACACTGGCTTGTTGTTATTGCTCACATGATTTGGCCATGGACATTATAAACTAATTTCTGGCGCTGCCAATTTATGCAGATACAGGTCACACACTGTGCCCCATTATATTAGAGAGGTTGTACTGGGTTACTGTAGTAATGCCAGGCTGGAACAGGCTTGATTAGTGTTTTTTTTTAGCTTGAAGCTTTTGCTTTTTGACTTCAGGTCGTGTCCGGCTTATGTTATTTCATATTGATGGGGTTTGTGATGACTTTTGTTCATCATAGATTAGTGATGAGGTAAATAATCGCTCATTTTGAAAATATTAGCATCCCCAGTTGTCCAGTTAAGTGATAGTTTCTATATATTTTTATATATCTTAATTAAATTAGCATTTATTAATGTTTTCTTATTTATTCATTTTCAGAATTCAGTTCTAAATTTTATTGTTAGTGATTGTAAAAATATCAATTTTTTTTATACCAAGTTGATGCTAAAATAAAATGATTTTTTTTTATTGTTAATGTGATATTTTTTTCAAAATGCAATTCAAAAGTCTCTTTTTATGAGGTAATAATGTAAACACTGTCACTTCATTTTAAAGTCAGTGTAAATGGGCAAGATAAAAATCAGATTTCTTTCAAAATATCATCTCTGCACATTAGACCTAATAGACCTACCACTGTCTATTTTGTTGTTATTGTGAATCCAACAACACAATAATGACAAGAAAAAGAGAAAAGCACTTACCGTGTTCTCTATTAATGACTGTTTACATGAATAATTACTTGAAACAATATTTACTACATGCCACTAATTTAATTTGTTCATATTTATATCAATATTTCACTTTTTTAATTGAAGGAGTGAATTCAGTAGCATATTAGATGCTGTGGTATTGAAATTAGCATCTATAATCATGAAATTCCACAAATTTTGTGATCAATTACTTAATTTTTTTATTTTTATTTTTTTTTTACAATTTATTTTTTATATAATTTTATGAAAATATGTAACCCTGGACCACAAAACCAGTCATAAGGGTCAATATTCTGAAATTTATACATCATCTGAAAGCTAATAAATAAGCTTTCTATTGATGTTTGGTTTGTTAGGATTGTTAGGACAATATTTGGCCGAGATGCAACTATTTGAAACTCTGGATTCTGAGGGTGCAAAAAAATCACAATACTGAGAAAATCGCCTTTAAAGTTGTCCAAATGAAGTTCTTAGCAATGCATATTACTAATCAAAATGTAAGTTTTGATATATTTATGGCAGGAAATTTACGAAATATCTTCATGGAACATGATCTTTACTTAATATCCTAATGATTTTTGGCATAAAAGAAAAATCAATCATTTTGACCCATACAGTGTATTGTTGGCTATTGCTACAAATACACCCGTGCTACTTAAGGGGTCGTTCACATATCGCGTCTTTTGGGTGCTCAAGTTTGTTATTTCAAATGTAGACGCGTGGCAGGCGCGCTCATATCGGAAGCGACGCGGTCGCTACGCACTAATTTTTTCCATGCGCGTCCGTGTCGCATTGAGATAAAAACATTTAAACTTTCCAGAATGCCGCGAGCGCACCATGGGTCATGTGACAAGAACCAACCAATCAGCTTCATCCTTTCCCGTAATAATATTGAAAGCACAGCCAAGATTAAGGAACAGCTGATCATAGCTGTACAGGGATAGCCATTTTTAAATAAATTTAGTAGCAGAGCTACTGCAAGCGATTTTTAGTGCTGGAAATCCATTTATCCTTTCCTGAAACTTCCACGTCTTCATGGAGAGCGCAGGTCATGGTTGCTTAGCAACAGCAGATGCCACGGGAGCGCAAGCATACAGCGCAGGCTACAGAGCGCTTTGAAAGAAGGAGAAAGCAGCGCGCCTAGCGTTTTCCACGCGTTTTTAGGCGCAGCATGTGAACATGTTAACAAGACTGGTTTTATGGTCGGGGGCACATATGTATTTTATTTTTTATTTATTTATTTTTTTGGAAAATGAAGCACTGGTTTAGAGTAACATCATTAGCAGATTTTATTATGGCAAACCCAGCCATGTTTATTAACATGCTTCATCTTTTTATTCCACATTTAGCTGAGATGGACAGTCTATCTGATCTTTCTCCACCCGGAACCAACCACCTCAGTTTCAGTCAGCAGCCCATCCCAGGCAGCACAGCCGAGCAGTCCCCGTCCCCGGTGCCCCTGTCCCACAGCAGTCAGGCCCCCGGCCGCGCCCAGCTCCCCGGCCTGCACCCCGGCCTGGTGTCCACCCCCATCAGTCCTCAGCTGGTGAATCAGCAGATCGTCATGGCTCAGATCCTCAACCAGCAGTATGCCGTCAACCGTCTCCTGGCCCAGCAGTCCCTGAGCCAGCAGTACCTCAACCACCCGCCCGTCAACCGCGCGCTCAACAAACCGCTGGATGCGCAGGTGTCCACCAACTCTGAGGTCTCATCGGAGATCTACCAGTGGGTCAGAGACGAGCTGAAGAGGGCGGGAATCTCCCAGGCTGTATTCGCCCGTGTGGCCTTCAACAGGACACAGGTACATACATTTGGATTACATATAATGTTTTTGGAACAAAAGAGCCTTTTGACATAAAAGATAAACATACTAAATGGGGTGAATATTATCACAAAATAGCTGCCTACATAATAATTTGATTCTCTTTGTTTAGTAATTTTTTTTAATTTTTTTTTTTATTTTTTTGGTTACAAAAATCGTCAAGTTGGTAAGGTTTTTTTTATTAGTGGTCGACAGATATTGTTTTTTTGATTGCCGATGTCAATCAGTGGCCGATACCAATATAGACGGTTTCATTGGGGCGCACGCGCCTGGCCCGAATTTCACTTCCGGTCTGTGTTTGTTTATTGGTCTGGTTAGTGGCGCCAGCTACAAACGCAGTTAAAGTGATGAGTAATAAAGTTGGGCTCAGGTTGTTGTGCTGTGTTTCCCATACATTTATTTATTTGTGGCGACCCGCCACGATATCAAAACTGACCGATTTTCCAAAAGGCTTCGTTGAATGAATAAGCATGAGCACGTAATGCACGTTTAAAAATCAAAATGAGGTGCGGGTGTTTTTATATCACTTGTGTCTTCCTGTATTTCTGAAGGAAGACTGTCTTTAGAAAATGTTCGATGTCATTTTCATTTCATCTTGTATGTTATATGCCTGATAAAGCAGCGTTTGTAAGCTCAGCACTGCTTTGTGTACAGCCCAACAGCCGTTACCGGGGAAACCTCTAGTTCTCCCGTTTTAAAGCGCCTCCTGCTGGCAGAGAATGAATTTGCATTTTTAATAAGCCCGTCTGATTTAAGCAGAGAACATATTTTGCATGTTATCATAAAATCTACTCTAGAGGGACTTAGCTGTTGTTATTGATTCTATTTGGATGTCTACCGGAAGTTAAGTTAGGGCCACAAAAGCGTGCATGCGCAGTAA